>DVQG01000996.1:0-12108 GCA_018231605.1 Papilio ambrax
CATATTATTACAAATACATTAGTATATCTTATATCAAACCTCCAAACTTTGTTATAAAATACTCAATACTAAGGTGTTACTTCCCGGATATGACACTCCGCCGCCGACGGTGTTAGCATTTCAGTGCGGCCTCAACAGGAGCCGTACTCGGGGTCAAGCCAACCGCGACTTTTGTATAAATACAAACTAACAAGAAATCATCAGATCTATACGCAAATTACTGTTAACTCTGTATTAACTTTATGAAGTTTAATGTCACGGTAATGCTAAATTTGTTCAGAGATCTACCAACAGAGCTGCAACTCCGGATTTGAAACGGAAAGGTCATTAACTGCCAAAAAAAATATACATAGTTTGTACTAGCGCTGATGTATACAAGGGTGAGTTTCCTTCGTTTGTTGTGAGAGCAAATTCCGCAGCGTGGGGCCGCCGCGCCGTGTTCGGAGCAAACAAACACGGCTGAACGCATCAATCGAGTCCCTTTCTCATCCGCTTCGACGAACTGCACTTCCCCGAAACTAAACAAACGCTCTCCGCCTCGCTTTGACGCTTTATTGCGACTAAATAGCCCTTAACATATCGACCCACCTAGTTGAAAAGCAAACATTGAATGATAATTACAAGAATTTAAAATCTAACTTAACATAAGATTTGTTAGATGCATGTTATTTCGGTGGATTTGTTAGATGGATAGTAGTTGTAGCCTTGTCAACATGGCCGGCGTGGCGTGGGCCCCGCAGCCACCTCGCCACGGCCGGGGGCTGTACACGCACATAATTAAGCCGTCCACACGCCCACCACCTACTTGGACGTTTCAATTAGTCCAACACTGCGCCCGGGCCAGGTCGGCCCACGCACAGCGCACAAAGCAATGTACTTTGTCATAGGAATGTTTCGTAACAGTGTCCAAGATAATGTTTATGTCAATCAAACCGAAGCTTTGAGCTTACTGAAACCTGTAGTAATGATGACCTACCACTTTATAAACGATTTCAGATATTAACTTCAACTAATAAATATAAACATAGGCACGATGCCGACTAGTGTTCGCAGGAAAGATGGGAAGACCATAAATTCTAATATACGCTTGAACTATGAATAATATAGATCTGTGACAACATTACTTAACAGATAAAGTAATAAACATAACGGGTTATGTTACGCAATGGTTAAAGTAAATCACATACAACCTGTCCGCAGTCAGATCAATATCCAATAAAATGTTTGAGGACCAGAGGTGATAAGTGACACTTAGAAACACTAACTTAAGCAATCATTAATTAACAAAAAAAGGTCAAAGACTAACTAAAATTTAGACAGAACATTTTTATGTGATGCTGTATTGTGTTGTTTTAGTTTATATTTTGGAACAATTCATGTCTATGAACCTGCTAACCGACAATCAAAGCAGATTTATATGGCATCTTAAATTAGGGTGATCCTTCACATACGATATTAAGCAACGCGTGGTAACGCGTTTGCACAAGACGGTATCGCGATACGGCTGATAAGGCGCTTCTCACGAGAGCGGGCTGTGGCGAAACTGGGCCGAAGGTATCGGCCTGGCCTTATCTGCGGTTAAACAATAACGCAACACAACGCTCTAACAGGTGCACCGGCGTTTATAGTCGCAGATTTCGTCATAAATCCATGATGAAATTGTACCGTCGCGGCGCCTTTAACTCCCATAGGTAACGAAATAACCAGTTTTGCAAGTTATGTCCGGTTTCGGTCGTAGTTAGAATTGTTTAATTATACAACGGGTATTTGTAAAAATAAACATACAAACAATCAGACGTATTGATATTTGCAAGTGAAAATTTCTATCCATACATTGTCACATTTTGTCCGTTCTGGTTTCATATCTATTTTGCTCTTTGCGGAATATTTTCTATACACAGTATCACAAAAATCATTCACACATCACTATATTCGTGAGCTTAAAACATTTGCTTTTGGCAGCGAGCTTTGTTAGGAACTGGTTCATGCTTCGAATAAACACTGAAAATATACAAACAAAAAGTCGAAGCACGTATTTTATTCCCAAATGAGTCACAAAATGTACACGGAATTCAAATGACAAAAAAAAAACATGGAATACTCCTCTTTGGGAATCACGATTTGACAATAAAATTGTAAATTTGTTCACAGACACGGTTACCACTAAAAGTTAACTTAGACGTTATGCGTTGGGTTCAAAGCAGTTTACGATTGTTACATACAAAACAAAATCAATTGAAAATGTTTTCAGTAATTTGAAGGGTCTACTGACATTTATAGTCTTATCCAATATGAAATCTGATAATTTAAAGTAGTAAAATCACCTTCAAAAACGTTATATGTCGCGCGTGTTTGCGCAAGTGACGGTGGGTGTCGAGTCGCAGTCGCAGCTGGGGAGGCAATAACTAGCGCGAGCGCACTTGCGCAACTCAATGCCCCTCTAAACTGTTACACCGAAGCGTTTACTTGGCACACGAATTTGTTTATCTAGGCAGTCTTACAAGGTTTCTTTTTAAGTTACAAGCAAATCTAACACAAAAACACACCAAGGGAAATTTGGATAACATGTCATTTTAGATGATTTTGAATCCTTCAATCCCAAGAAGTAGATCTTATCGTTTTACACAATTTATATTGGTGTGTAGAAGATTATTCGAAATAATATAAGGTATTGAGAAATAGTAAGTAAATAGATAATTTAAGAGACAGCAGCAGTGCGAAATACGCACAATTGAGAAATAGCGTTGGCGTAGGTACACGCAAATTAGCAGAATATTGTGTGCACGAGAGAACTTGCAGCAACTTGGCAATGCTTACGATAGACTTATGTCTATATACAGGTTGCCTCTGACATTATTTATTGAAATAACTTTGAGCGACGCCTCTATCTATCTCTAGCTATTCTATTTGTTTCAAATCGCAGAAAATAAAAAAAAAACTAACATCAATTATCAAGCAATAAAGTAACTTTAGTAAAGTAACATGGGTAAGTATTCCAAAACAAATTCTTCGATAAATATGTTCAGCGTATGCAAGAAGAATCAATCTAAAGTTCCGCAATGGAATGGCAACTCGGCCGCCGCGTGGGAACTGGCCGGGGACGATATGCGACAATGCTCTTTGTTGCCCTCACTTATGCACACTTCTTGGTATCCAAACGTTACGTCTGCTTTATTGCAGCCCGGAGTCTCTTTCGAAGAAACTTTTAGTTCTCGCCAAAGGAAAATAGACTCTACCTGGCTGAAAACAAGAACATCGTCCAAATTTAATCACCGGCCCTTTGTTAACTTTATTTCTGTACGATTTAATTTTGTAATAATTTTCGAGAAATGGTTTGCGAAAGCCAATTTAAAAAGACAGAACGAAGTCGTTAAAATCGTAAAAAAAATGGTACACGTCGAACACCAATTGGGGTCAATACGGCATCTACAGTTGTAAGCGTGTTGAGAAGTGTTAAAATCGAGAGAGACGAAAACGGCATGCAAATGAATTGGAAAACGGAGTCAGACGTCGCGTGACTCAGTGGAGAGGTTCGCAAGCAATTATCGCCTTTGAAGTGTTAAACTCGGTCGCAATGAGTCTATAGAGAGAAGACTTTCGAGGTCATGAGGCGACTCTCAACGAAAAAACTAAATCATTCAATTAGTAAAAGCTAATATACAATTTGTGGAAATTAATGACGATCACATGAACTTAAATGACAACTAATTACGCCAGAGACATTAGTATTCAAAGTATATATAAGAATGTAAATCAGCTAATTAAAAAAAAAACCGAACAACTGATTGATAAACATTGAAGAACCAAATACAACATTATTGGTGATATGCGCTGTCTGAAGAAAAGATTTTAAAAACTTAGATATGGTATAACCATTGACTCAGACACGAAAACATTTACCCAGAAGAAATTTGCCAACCCAACGTTTATAGATAAGTTATTTGTAAAGTAGCAACTTTTGAAACATTGTAACAGTCGCCAAATCGTCTAGACAGTGCAAGAACACATTTGGGTGGTATCGTGTGGTGTCCGTAGCCCAGGGGGCAGACAGTGTGGCGCGATCTGCACGTAAATATTTCCCAAACACACGATGCCTGCCAAAACGACTACATCAAACGAATAAAAATCTTTGATAACGGTTTTATATCCAGAACAAATGGGTTTATAGACTTGCGGTTTAGTGAATCGAAAATGTAATCGATTAAAACTGAAGCAAGACTGCCATTAAAATTAATTTTTACTTTTAAACTCGACTGCAGAAAAAAAAACAAAACCAGATTTAATACTTACAAAAACATTTAATTAAAATAATTAAACGATCAGTGGTTCGTAAACTTTAAAATCTGACAACATGTTACGGTCAAAATCCGCTCAGTCCGGTAATGGCGGTTGTTTTTTGCACACGCCCGGTGTGGGAGTGGACGCCGAAACAACGGTCAAATCCGTCATCCACACTAGTGATGTACATATAAGTCAGGGACGACAGAAATACGATAAAGATAAGTAATTGTGTTTCATAATGTTGAAATGATCAATAATTATAATTGAAAATATGAAATAAAACGTTTTTAGTGGTATCTGAACCACGCCGCGAAATTTATAATTTAAAATAGGCAAAACGTGACCTACCAATGGTCTTCAAATGTACATATCAAGAAGAGCCTAGCATAAATAATAACAAGTAAAAGCATTTAGTTGCGGTCCATTAATAATCATGGACTTGTCCTAGAATCGTACCTACACACGTGGGTATGGGCATCACTAGTCGAGGCATGCGGCTCCGTGTCCGCCGACCCCGGTGACTCACGCCGTCTAATCGCCGCGCCGAACCCGTTGTAATAAAAATTCATACCGAGGACCACACAACACAACAGACAGACAGACGCATCGCGCCGTAACGACTAATTGGCGTTTGCTAAATTGACTGACTTTGCCCCTGTGAATACAAGGCGAGGCGTAGACAAACATTGTTTAGTAAAACAAACTTTTAATTTCCTATTGCAAATAACACCTTTAGTACTAAAGAAATAAAATTAAACAATGACTCCGACTACTAGAGAATTGAGTCGTGTAAATAAAATAATCCGGAATTATGATTATAATTGTGAGGTCAGTAAACGGAGCTGCGACGAGGAAAAGATTCCTCGAAAAAAAAAACCACTGAAGTAATCGGAAAGTCATACGTCGTGAATAAATTGCAGAATTAATGTAGGTTAATTCTGAACTTAATTAATATATCGAGAGTATTTCCTTGAGTCGGGAGCGGAAGGTTGCGTCGTTAAATACGGAGATACGAGCCGCGGCCGGTGCACTTGAATTCTGCATGCTTTCGACTCATTTCTATTAATTTATCACAACCGGATATGAAGTTAAAGGAAATTCGTATATAAGTTCTACTTCATGAGATAAATGTACGATAATTTTTAAACATTACAGCTTCGTTCAATGAACTTTTACCAAAATTATTCCAAAACCGTGAAAGATTCTTGTCGTAATAAATACTGTTAACATTACTTTGAAAGCAATTTCGCATTGGAAATAATTTTCTAATTAAGATATCAAACAGTACACTTCATGGCAAATATTAAATCGGTTTTAATATGACATTACGATGCGCGTATCTCCCATCTCCGGTTGCAATCGAGTTCCAACAGTTATGTCCATCAGGGGAGCTATTACATCATAAAAGATGACGTTACTGGTTGTCACGATACGAGGCGAGCACAAGTGCGGAACATCTCGTACCCTGCTCAGTTCACTGCTTGTTACCAACATAAAATTAGATTTATCGCCAATGAACGTTGTAAAACTAGCTATATTCACTAATAAAGCTATTAACTTTGCAACTAGTCGCTACGGTTGTAGAATTAGTTTTTTTTACAACAGGCTTGTATTTGCTATAATGGATTCATATGTCTTATACTATAGTAGCTAGCTAACAACACGAACGAATTTAATTTTATTCAAACAATGTAGTCGATAGTAAATCTAGAAAGTTCGATCGATAGGGTCCTGCGTAACAGTAGAGAAAGCTAAAAAGGTATAGCCCGCAACGTCGGTGGTCCTTCGAGCCGTCCGGTTTCCGCGTAGCGATCAGTTGTGTAGCCCACCGTACTCATCATAGAGCCGTCGATATCGATAATATTTTTTTCGCTTCATTGGGACCCAGGTCACGTCACTACGGGTGCGAACATCGGATCGAACGTTCCGAATTCACATCATCGATCGGCTATCGATTCCGACAATACCTTACATGCGCCGTTTACAAATTTTACATCTAACGCCGACAATGTAACAAAAGTAACGATTTTTAATCAACTAAATAGATTAGTCTTTAAAAAAAAACATTAAACAGTTGTAGACAATTTAAGTGGATCGATATCAGGTAGTTGTATCGATTGTGCGGGCCCCATCGGCGATGTGCTCGCTTGCCTAATTGCTAGCAAAAAACACGCACTCACAATACCGACATACAGACGCCAAGGACCCTTTTCATTATTTATAGCATCGAGCGAGCAATTTTATCTGATAATGGAAATTAAACATATTTTATATAACACACAGTTCAGTTTTAAGTACTTTCAAATAGAGTCAAATACAATTTTCAATCAAACAAGAGACAATAATTTTTTCATATCAATACTGATTTGTATATTACAATGATACACTGTACAATTGAGACTTTTTTCTGTAGAATGAAATTTAAAAAGTATAGTCGGAACTTTTTTTTGTTCATTATCAAGGGGCTAATCTTTAAAAAATAATCAACAAATCAGTAATAATGACGTGAAAAAGAGCAAGGAACTTTATAAAACGGCAGATGTTCCCGTTCAACAAGTTTTCGGTCAGACAGACAATTCAACAGCTGCTGCAAACCAAACCCGGGTCTAAATTATTATTATTTGCGGGAAGCTGAGAATGAGAAGGGTATGCGATATTTGTTAGTATCGGTAGTGCACTGAGTGTCATAAATTATAATATTTTGAAGACTTGATATTGTGCAACTACTAATTTGATGGAATATTTTTTTCTAAAAAACAGCAACGAAATGTGAATCACAAACTTACACAAAACAAAGTATTATTTTGGTGAACCACTCCTAAACGTGTTTGCTGAATTAGGAAGGAGCGATGAATAATCAAATCGAGTCGTAGTAAAATAATGTGGATCAGGTAGGCGCGTCGTCTGGTTATAAATTCTAGATAAAAGTCATCAACTAGCTAATACCTAGGGCAATATGTGAGATATTCTAAGCCATAAAACGGTACATACCGTTCACTTAATAACATACTTATTGATTCGGATATATTATACCAATTGGTTAATTTAAATATACAAAAATCTAAACCGGTTCCGACATTCATGAATCAGTAATATCCGAATAAATATAGGTTACAAATGTTTTATAGATTAAATATAAATTAATTCGTAAAGTAGTACATTGAACACAAAACATTTATTTTAGGACAATGAAAACTCGTAATCAAAAATAACCAAATTATTTTAAGATAGTATGCAATCACAGGGACCATATCTAGGCCACGTGGTTACGGTCTCGACAACGCCATTTCACCTCAGCGGCGTTCAGTGCAAGGGTCAAAAACCCACGGCCCTAAACATTCTAGACAAATTGCTAAAGTATTGGCAAAGGTTAAATGTTAGTCCTTATCTTTGTCTTGCAGATATATGGTACTTGTGACTTTACACACATACGTACAAAAGCATATTTGTTTTGTTAAAATAAATTAACAAAATTCAAATACAAATTGACTTTCTTAGACATAACATGATCCTTGTTTAGTTTAACATTGACAGTGTCTAGTAAACTAAACACTGTGTAAATGTAGATCACACGAGCGCTCACAATGTAAAGCTTGTTACACACGAGGACCTGACAGAGCAAAGCGTAGTAACATTTAATACACACTTGAGCGTTATAATAGCAGTACTGAAAAGTAAAGTTCTACCTCCGTATGAAACTAACATAAGAGTGTACAATAGCCACCAGTTACTGCACGGTATTGCTATGCGCTGCGCGTACTCAGCAAACGTTATCCAATTTACAATTGCGCGTCACGAAAACGTCATGTTGTCGCCTATATACGTGACGTTTGACAATTTGAATGCACCTGCAACTATATATTTTAACAATGGTAACTGTATAATTAAGGTTTTGAATCAAGTTTTGAAGACCACGATTTCGCCAAACAAGACTCAACTTCGGACATACTTTATTTCAAGACTACTAGGGCTGTACATTATTTAGAACGTTTGAATACATTGGTAGTATTAGTTTAACTCCAACTGCATTCTCTTATTAAAGACTCGTAGATCAAAATTACCAGCAATAGAATGATTAACGTGCGTGTAGCAGGAGTGGTCAGGGTCACTGACAGATCCCCCTCCCCCGATGCACGCTCCCATGCTGAATTAGAACCGCCTCACAGACATTAATGCATTAAGTGCCGGCCCTATTGTTGCAAGCCGGTCGTATATTTTAATAACGGCCAATTGAATTAGAAAACAAAAGGATGAGTAGATTTCAATTGTTTATTTATCAATGAAAAAACTACAACTAATGAAAGGAATAATAATATGTAACAATGTATTAGATTAGCATTTTCTGTATTTTTTTTTTGACAAGTGAAATATATCACGTAGTCAGATCTGAAGTTAAAAGCAAAATTCTCACTAGTGTTGCAACTTTAACCCGAAAAGTAAATGTATGTAAAACGCCTAATGACCGCAAACAACAGACATTGGTATAAATCAGAACCACGCTTCGTTCGTTCCACTTACAAAACCTTAAGGCCCAGTTATTATCGGCCATTGAAATGGTGGAAGACAATGGTCGAGGTATAGGGGGCGCTGCGAGCGGACAGACTCATGCAAATATCCGACACTTGGAAATAATCACCGTCTACCCGGCCCCATTGTGCTCAACGAAAAGATTTAGTAACGTAAGAAATGAACAACGAAAACGTCCAACAATGGAAACGAGCCATGATCTAGTACCCACTGACACAGAGACTTACAGTAACAGATAAAAAAAGATAAGCCGAAGCTGCAATTAATTTTAATGTTTCGAAGCGTTAAATTAGTTGTTGTTGTTGTTGAAGCCTTTGATACCTTATATTTTTAAATCTGATCATCACAATGAGTTATGAAAGATTGTTAGTAGAATGAATTATACAAAACTGGTATGGAGAAGGCATGAGAATAATTTGACATTATAATATGTGCTGATATCCCGGATAGTCATTAGAGGAACGGGAGCATTCACACGAGTGAGCTGGCAGGGTGGTCGTTGGAATGCACCGCGGGCGCCCGAGCCACACCCGACTTTAAATATCACGGATTCTCGCCGTAGCCCAGATTAATATATGTATGTGTTTCTAGAGCGCCAGTTGTAAATACTTCTTCATAAATATGGATCGGAATCCATCGACGATATAATCAATCACCTCCATAGTCTTAGATAAATCCTTTGGCTTTGTCTTTGATGCTGCAGTATCTAACGTTGTCTGACAGTGATAAAGTTCACTTACATATATCCATGCAAATGTTTATTAATAGCATTTTACTAAATAAATTCTTGTTTACCAAACAAAAGATTGACTTGAAATCGGAGAGGTTTACTCTATCGGGACATAATGGCGAGAGATTCCGGAGACTACAAAAATCTAAGATCGTCTACACGAAAAACGTGTCTTTTAAAAAAGTTCCACTGCCTCCAAACAAGGTGAAGGTGAACTTTCGGAGCGTAAACATTTTGCTTACTCGAAAAACTCAACGCCCACATCAAAAGATAAAAAGCTATAATTGGGACTCATATCCGAAACAATAAATAATTAGTCGCGGAGCATTTAAACGTGGGGTTTAGATTTGTACTCGAGGTTACGGTTAGAGTGTTGTGGTTTATCTGTCTACAGAAATAACTGACGCCCAATTTCCGGAGGGGCGACGCCGGAAGCATACGTTTCTATGTTGGGTCTTCAATTCGGTCCATCTGATATCAGTGGACTGTAATAAATGTTGTTTTTATCTGCCGAGGCATCCGAAGTTTGTTTCAATAGGTTGTAACAGTTTCATCATAAGACAAAGTACCACAGAAGTGGTCGCGTATCTCGGAAGCGTCGGCGTACGTGTGTATTCGGGATCCAAAGGCGTGATAGTGATCTATGGAGAGCGCGACGGCGGCGGATAACTCTCGCTTCTATTGTGGGAAGCCGGCGCCGTGACGGCGGCTGCCCTCTGAACTGCGACACGGCGCATACGTCGCCGCACACAATGCTAACGGTGTCTAGATGCGGCGGGCATGAGGAAGCGTTCCGCTCTGTATTTCCATCTGGTAAAAGGTGAGAATCGGTCGGGAGGTGTCGGGTTGCCGTCTGACATCAGAGCCGACGACCGCGGCCATGTAATTCGAATACGGTGAAATGGTGCGCCTCTCCCGTGGCAGAGAGACTACCGCAATCCATATTAAAATGAATATCTTTGAGGAAAATGTAATAACACCGGTTTAGAAACGCTCGACGCCCGCGGCCGAGTCCGCCCCGCTCCATCTCGTTCGTGAACTATTTCCAAGTTATCTGTAGCGGCTCGAGGAGGCTTCGCGGGGCGCATACCGATTGTAAAGTTGCGGGCGATCGAATGCGGCACGTCGCGTCGGCGTGCCCGTACGACTGGCCGATACTATCGGCTGCGGGCACGCGCTCTAACCGAACTAGACAATATTGCATTCCAAACGACGACGTCGCACCTAGACGTATAGTTAATGATAATACAACTTAGGCCTGGTTTGTAGTCCATTATGCGGCAACTTGCATAGGCGAGGTAGGGCTGCGCTCGTTCACAATGTCGAGCGATTGTTGTAAAGATGGCAGGAACTAAATGGTCCTGACGCAGTTTGACCGATCGCTCGCGAGCGATGGGCTCGGTCGGTCTATTCAGCGGCTGTCATCGTTTCAATGCGCCGGTGCATGATGAATGTTGCTATGCATTTGACTGCATTATGTTTCAGACTTTTATTTATTGCACTGGTTGTCAGTCTATCGCTATTCCAAAAATATACATTTTGTTTTTATACTTATGCTAAGCGAATATGTTTATTAATAGTGATGTTCTGAATTTCTAACGATGTTGCATTTTTGACCGACTTCTCAAAAGAAGAAGGTACTCAAGTCGTGTGTATGTTTTTTTTTTGTTTCTAATAAACATTCAAAACAAGTATCGACACACAAAATAATTTCTTACTGTATTATATCACTTTAGTTGCAATCATCGTACTCAATATAACTCTTAAAACTTTAGTAAATGTGTGCAATATTTCTAAACGCTTATTTATTATGTAAATTACATAAATATTTCACATATTAAAATATAAAATGTTTATTATAATACAAAGGAGGTCAGATTTTAATATTTAGAACTGGCAAAAAGTTATTCAATGGTTAAATGTGTTACATTTGCTGTTAATTTCTGCGTACTTAATCGTATTGTATAAAAAGATACTATAAAAGCGTTTGCTACTTACAATTCTTACAAAAAGGATGAAGAAATTCTATTATTTGTCGATAATAAATTTACCTGAAAAAAAAAACAATTAATTAGACTTAATCGGTTATAAAAAGTATCATTATTAATAAAAAAATCATTCGGCATTGGTGTAGAATTTTCAACAATCACAATAAATTGTGATATAGCAATATAATAGGGCTGCACAATGCGGCAGCGATGTTATTGCCAGTGAAAATAATGTGGGCGAGCGAGCTCCGACCATTGTGCAATATTTGGACACCTCACGCGGAATCACTTAAAGGCTTCATAATTTATTCGGCATCAGATCGATTAAAATGTAACTCAAAGTGACTTCTATATGTCAACGAATGTGACAAGACAAATTAAATTGGATGATGCGGTAATGTCAATCTGTTTTGTTATATGGTAGGCCACGAGTTAAGCATAGATATTATAGAAATATGCAAACATCTGATTATTCCCTACCGTCACACCGCTTTGTCCCCACGTGAGGATAAAACGTTTCATCCATCCCACCTTTTAGTCCCACTATCACCAATAAGGTGACAGATGGAACCATTATGAAAT
>DVQG01000997.1:0-12107 GCA_018231605.1 Papilio ambrax
ACCTCTCAATTTCTCTCTAACGATTCTCTAGCGATTTGCATAAAAAATATTAAAAAAAATGAAGTGTGGGGGCCAACTTCACGCTAAAAATTGAAATTGCTTTTGTGGAGGAAGTAGGAACTCTCAAACGAAAGTAGCTTTCTCTCAAACCCTCTCTAACGAATCTCAAACGATTTGCATAAAAAAAGTAAAAAAAGAGAGAGTGAGGTGGCTAACTTCACGGAGGTATCGATTGGTGTCAAAATTTTCAAGAAATTTGATGGGTTTTTGCTCTACAAAAATTGCCCACTTCAGAGATCAATTAAACATAGCCTTGCTAGGCTAGGATTAGGTAACCCGGTTACAACATGTTTAAAAACATGTGCTCATTCAAATAATGTATGTTTTATCAGGAAATCTGATGAAGAAAGGAAAAACGCTTTGGGTCTTAGCCTGTTTAGTGTAGGCAAGTTTGAACACTTAGAAACCTACATTGAGGACGATAACACGCAGAGTTGAATTGATGGAATGTCGGAGTGGACTGTATGTTTTTGGCTGTAACTGTTAAAATTTCGGAGTCCTAGAATAAGCTTTATTCGTCATAATCAGAATTTTAACAGATCATAGAATAGATTTCTAGCAATGCAACAAAAAGATTAGAAAAATGAAGTCCGGCAATATATACTTGCGATTTTTTTATATTTAACTTCAATGTAAACTATTATTAATTTATGTTTGATTATTCTTACCATCTATTAACGAAACAAGTTTCTTCTGTCCACTTAATATTCCTTCCATACCACTAAAACTTATAACTTAATAAAAAAAAAACTTATACAATCTGTTCGCAAATTCCTCATTGCGTGATAACAATATTGTATTGGCTTTTGCATAATCATTCGAGTAATTCACGATGTTAAAGCATACACCACGGAGCTAGAGGACAATACCCATGGCCTTGCGTTTACACCGAGACAGTTCAATGAACCCGACAGTTCCAAATTAAGACTAAATTCCAAGCGCTTTGAGTAAAGACGAATATAGATTAGACATATATTTTAATTCTAATACGTTCTCCCATTTAACGACGTGAAAGCTGACGGTTCGTGAAATGGAGACGAGCTCTTTTTTTAATTGGAACTACCCTTTGATGTGTGAAATAATTTTTATGTCTCATTTTTGATAACATCATCTTTTGTCCTTATCTACCACTATGTGGCGCACCAAGTTCTCACTTTTTAGATAAATATTGGTCATTGCTTTCTCAATCAGGCCATTTTTGTCGCAATCCATCTATATCCAGGCCTTCACCGCTAGGAAATTCCTTAGCTTGTGTACCTCTAGGTACAGGAAACTCTAGTGTCCTGAACAATGTAACCAAGTGTATAGTAAACAGTGTATAAGTTGACAATTTAATACCTCAAGTACTCAATGATTGTGTTCACAAGGGACACTTACCGGTTCTTCAAACACGATACGATACTAATTGAATATGAATGGTCCTTGAGTTTAATTCGTAGGCGCCCGATTATGTCAGCTCTCAAGGTACCGATATAGTTATTGTTACAAGACGACATTGTTACATATTAAAGTAGTCGGAACTTTCGTAACATCTGTTTTGATTCTCTGATCTTTAGTACTGAGTTTGTGAAAACAGTGTGGGACAATTTTGGGACAAATAGGAAGGACATTATGACATGTTGGTGAACGACAATAACTGTCACATTGCAGGCGATAACTCTCTTTTGCGGCGTCCGTTACGTTATAAGCAGGCTCTCTCTTTAATTTGTTAAAGTGTTACGTCGATATTGTAGTAAAGCTTTAAAGAGAGAGCATGACTTGTTAATTTTTTTTATGTCAGTTTTGTAGCGTGAGGTTAAGATTTGATTGAGTAGAAATCTCAGTTTTTAGATTTTGAGTACATATATCTGAAGCCGTTTTTTCCTGATTGAGAAGACAGTGATGACGTTGAAAGTAGCAAAATATCACGTTGATTTTATTTGATATTAGCTCTTAGATGAGTTAATATGTAACTAAAGGAGGTAATGTAGCACTTGACAGTTCCGGCTTATTGTTGAAAAAAGTGTGAAAGAAGGAAATAAGAATCTATAAGCTTACATTGTTTTAAAAAGAAGAGTATACTATAAGATCATAGTATAAATCGAAGTCCAGTCAGCCAGCGCACACCTAATGCTCTATTGCAATGGAATTGCAAATAAGTATGATTTAGATAAATCACATGCATAATAAAG
Organism: Papilio ambrax; assembly: GCA_018231605.1. Classification (NCBI taxonomy): domain Eukaryota; kingdom Metazoa; phylum Arthropoda; class Insecta; order Lepidoptera; family Papilionidae; genus Papilio; species Papilio ambrax. The sequence goes on from DVQG01000997.1 coordinate 2,232, forward strand.
CAATCAGTGGTGCAATGCGATCTCGCTCAAGTAATGAACTGGCGGCTTGGTTACATTCCATGGAGCAAAAGCTGAGTATATCGTTATTCTGACCAATACATGATTGGTACTTTGTAATTTAGAGGATAGCAATAAAAAGAAATGAAGGTTTCAAAAAAACTATCGCGTTTCAAATCGAAATAAATTATTGAATTCAATTATTTATAGAGAATCAATGCGATAACTGAATCGACTTTAATTAAGCGACAATTTTGATATGTATCAAACTGAATTTAACTAAGGAAAGTGAACTGCGGATACTGCGATAAACGTAGCCAATGAACAAATATGTTTCGAATATTGTGTTGGTATTGCTATAATTTGATCAACATTATTTTGGGTAATATCTTTAAAACTACGTTTTATTCTGCGTTGAGTTTCCTAGTAGGAAGTAACACTATTATTGAAATATAGCCGGTACTGAGAAAATCTATTTATATTACTTTATCGATGGATCCACGATCATACCGTACTAAGGCAATATCTCATGTGGACCTTTGAGATTGTTCTGATCGTATCGTCTCAAGATATCAAACTGGTCCTTCCTTACTTCACTTTCACGCCACCTACGAGGTCTTGTGTGTCCATTGTCTATTTGCGTTGGCATGCAAATTTAGATATACGCTTCAAATTATAATTCAACATCATTATTTGACGTCGCTCAATATATTTTTACAGGAATGATTCCTAACCTAACAATAACTCTAGCAAAGTTACATTCGTCCTGTACTTGAATATTCATTCACCATTTTTAAATTGCAATTTAAATGGCTTTACTAACTTTACGACTTAACAGTATGTCCCACACTGCAGCATTCAATAGTATTCTGGCCTCGAGTAAGAGCGCTTTCCAATACACAAGTCGACACACTTTGCTGTTTACAATACAATTTTCGTGTCTGTTCCGAGACGTCTGAACTTGTATCAGAGGTGTTCGTTAGCAGCAGTTAAATAGTCTTAATAGCCGTGTGTGGAGGCGTCGGATAAACTAATCACCGCATCACATCTCGAACGTGTCGTAAAACGAAACCGATAAATTCGTAAACCAGTGTGAGGCTGGCCTATTATACTTTAAATCTTTTATGGGGCATGTCGAACCCTTACGTTCCTAAAGTTTTCTTAATACCAAACTTGAAGTTCCCTTAGTATAGATCCCTTTTGCAACTAACTCTCTTTAGATATCGAGGTTTATCCGTCTGTTGAGGTCTAGACGTTTGGGAAAGCGATCTGGGATCATGAGAAATGTATGCCTTTGCAGTAAACTGGCGATATACAGCGCGATATGATTGATATCTCGAACGTTTAAGGGATAAACGTTTTCTCATTGTGGCCAGCATTGGTACCCGATAAGTTACGATTAGGGAACCGTTTCATTTGTAATTGAGAAACGCAAAGTAAATGTACGTTTTAGATCTAATTGTGAATTGCTAGAATAAATGCTAGCTTGTGAGAAGTTATTGTAATGTTTAAGGTTCATTCCGCGCAGGTAAAACCTAGTGAGAAATTAAATTTAGGACTAAAGCATACACTCTATGTTAATAATTGCTCCTAACTTGGTGTAATAAATATAAAAAATGTATACTCTTGACGCATATATAAATTATTGTATACTAGAAAATTTGTCTCAAAGAAAACAAAACTGTCCCTTAGCAACTTTCGCCGTCTCTAAAAAATTACACTCACAAAAAAAGATATCAATTACTGATAAGAAATGTGAATTCAATGATCTTGTATACAATACTTTCTTTTGAATGAAATTAACATTGTCATTGTGTGTTTTAATTTAAGTTTTGTGTAACAGTTGAAACGATGCTACCGTAATTTGTGACGTATAACAAGAGTGGTAAATGTCATTATTGATTACATTATGTCTATCACCAGGTTGTCTCATATGGTTTATCTTGTTTACTCGAGTTATCACTTTCATTGCACTGAAATCGAAGACAAAAATACATTGAAAGTTACGATGAAAAGAAATCGAAAGAAACTAACACAGTTTTTTTCTGTTAAGCTTATTATTGTTAATTTTATATTATGTAAAATAAAAAAAATATGTAAAACTTATTGTTGTAGTCGAGGAAACGGAACGTTTCCTTTTCAACGGAGTGAAATGTCGTTATGTCAGGACATCGTGTCATCATCGCCCGGTCTCGTCGCATCCGTCTTTTTAATTCTTATTTTACACATCTCTTTGTGCTTTGTACAGGACTTTGTTACGTAAGAAAATAACAAAGTCTTGTGTGTAATAAAACAAATGTGGCGAGGAACGTTATCGGGATCGATTTAGATTTAAAGAAATTCCAAAACGGTAGTTTCTTAAGAAAACAGTTTTACGGGCGTCGCTTTGGCGGGAAGCCGCTGTTATTTTTCATCGGTCTTTCTTTTTCCGCCGGCTGACGGTGCGGCCAGTTCGGGACGCGGAAGTCGCCACTTCTAATTTGCCGTAATAAATCTGAAGGAAGTTTCGACACATTCAGTATGATTTATTTAGTTTAAAATAGATTTTTTTGGCTTTGAATTGCTCATTAGTTAAGAGTTCTTATATTTCAATGGGTAAATTTTTTTTTATTTTCAGTTTGCGTCTTTATAAATGTTGATTATGTTATTTAATATGAAGGCGTTGATCTTTAACAAATTCTTTTAATTTACTTCAAAAGCGAGGCGGTTCTTAATTTGTATAGTTTTTGTTAGTTGACCAGTTACTAGCTTTCGCCCGCGACTCCGTCCGCGTGGAATTAAATAAAAACCAATAGCCTTTGTGATCAGACTATCCACTACATCTCTGCTAAATGTTATCGAGATCCATTCAGCCGTTTAAGATACAACCTCTAACATTCCTTCAATCCAGTTGGCATACAAATACTTTGGCAATTACATTAGTAAAATTTTACAAATTTTCGTTTTGTTATTCAATCTTCCGAAAACTATTTTCATGAATGATATAAGATTTGTGTGAACCGAAAGAAAAATATTATGTACATGACATAGTTACGTATAACTGTCATCGGATTTGGGAGTGTTACGGAACAAACTGACATTATATATGAATCACCGAAACTAACTTGAAATGGTTGATATGATCTAGTTTATACGGATATAACTTACTAGGCGTATGTGGGCAGAATGTTTTTTGTTAAATGTTTTGTAACACTGTAAAGCATTGGTTGGGAGTTCAGTGCGCACGCCTTAACATAAAATTGCGTTTTTTTGTTTAAAATCGTCTTTGTTCAGAGGTAATAAAATTATTATACCACGGATTAGTAGATTAAAATAATGTATTCTGTATGAACATTTATGAATTTTAGATGTTTGGGTTTAGCTGTTCGAATTAACAACCTTCATCATACTGTTTTCTTCATCATCTATATATTTGAGAACTCCGATCCATCTGCTTACTATAAACTTATAAAGAGATTAAAGTTAAAAGTCCCGGTTCAGATATTTCTAAGTGCTCCAGTGTTGCTATAAATTATATTATATAGCACTAAAGATGGTTTAAATGCTTGCTGTTTATGTTAATCTTTGGGAATTTATACTCTATGCTCACACGTTGTTCTGAATTGAATTGTTTATGAGTTGTTAGAGAGTATGCTCCGTTAACATTATTCCAGTACAGTAGAACAGTTGCGCGGGCCTCACATGCGTTGTTTTATGTCACTGGCGCCAGTGCGCGTGAGTATTATACCAGTTGTATGTCAGCGATTTGAACGCTATTGTCAAACTGAATGTAAATCTTAATGTCTGCTTTCTTAATTTTTGACGCAAACTTTTTTAATTAATTTAATTTTTATTAAGTTCTATGGCTTTGTATTAAATTACAACTGGCTATATTAACTAACAAGCGTCTGGTCTATATCACATCATTTTAATTGATTCTATTTCGGATTAGCTCATGTTGCCTTTGCTTCGGTCGGTTGCTTAAGTTCTTATTTCTACTTATTAAATGTGTTTTTGTAAGTCTTTTGATTGTTTAAGTAACATGAAATGTTTGTCTATTTGTTTTGATAAGCTTTAGTTCATTTCAGATCTCATTTCGTATGCAATGTTTAAAGGTTAAATGCAACAGCAATGTTGCTTGTATGCAATATTTTATTGTTAGTCTTAATACCGGCATGGTACTTGGAGTTTGGCATTTATCTTTTTGTTTTGCAAGCGATGGATGAATTGTAATTTAAAGGTGTACAATGTTGTTACTGGCTTTTTTTAAAATGATTTGAAAATAGCGATGTAATATGATGTTTTACAAGCATATAAATCGGATAATTATTGTTTTTTACACCAGAAATAAAATTATGTGAGCCAATTAGGTAACAAGACAAAGTGTCACCATCGAAAGTTATTGTTGTCCAAGAAAACACTATCTTCTGGAAAAGCATGCATAATTTGTAAGTCGAGAAGCCTTAGGGCAATAGAAATAGAAGCTATAATCGCATTGACTTATCTCACTCTCACCTCATTACTGGTGGTCTCGTTAGGTAAAAGTATTAACGCGTCGATAGTCGTAGCCGTTCCCGTGATAAGTTCGTCGTGATCGGACGAATGACTCGGTATAGAGTAAATTGGATTTCCTAATAAGGCTCCACTTTGTCTAAGTCTTGCTGCCTATTATGGACCAATAACAATATACGAGAAAGTTATTCTATGGTCCGCCTCGATATTGGCGAATAAATTACATGTTTGCTTTATGTAGATTTAAAGAAAATTATGAAATTCAAAGGAAATAAGTGACGTGTTATGTAATCACAGTTTCTTTTCTACCAAACGTTCTTTTATAATATGTTTCGAACCTTCCCTGGCGAAAGAACTTTTATTACATTAACACGTACTTAAAAGCACTGAACTTTTTAAAATTTAACCCTCCCTTATAAGGTATTATTTTCATATTGAAGCTGCTTGGTTCATTCTTAACTACCAAAATAATTTGGATTTGACCACACTTGTAGTACCTCAACGATAAATCGCCCAGAGATGGTAACTCGTTTATTATCTAGTAACATATTACAAGACATAGGGAGTGTGTCCGATATAACATCATTCAAGTTGTTTTGACAGACGTCCCACATCAATGAACGTAGAATCTGTAGAACCTGTTATTTAATGTCATAGGTTTTGTCATTTCCAAAGCAAGATTAAATTCCATTGAGCAAGTATACAATCAGATTATTCAGTAATTGTTGAGATTTGTTTTGCAATGTGTTTAAAAGAGTAATATTTAGATGTCTTCCTTAGGAACACTACATTCAAATCTAAACTATTATAGAACATATTGATAGATATAGTATCATGTTTTATACATTTTATGATTCTAATTCAAACACATTCAAATGTAATTTATAATTCCCATGTGATCTCTGTAGCGTCTTAAGATTAATTACGCAATAAGAAGCGACAAGATAATTTGTGTCTACAGACCAACAAACCACGCTTCTGTTTGTGGCCCAATCTCTCACTACAGAGAGACCACCTGTTTTCTATGAACGCCCACTCGTTGCTTGTTAAAACAATCCTCCTTTGTTGGATTGTTTATCTCTCTTTATGATGATGGTTTGGACTCGTGATACATTATATTTAAAGCAGTGAAAGGTATTTTATGTTACGTTTTTATTCGTCATCGTTAATTTTTATTCAACGATATGTCTTTGGTGTGGTTAAAAGGTTATAAGGAGATGTATGCATTAGAACACATTTTTAACTATTATATTATGATGTTTGTTTTCTTTAAGTGAGAACGAAGATTTACTCTAATGCGTTACAAATGTAGTTTGTGGCTACATGTTTTTTTGTAACGTATCTGCGGAGCTATATCAATCAAACTTGACAGAACCTTTACGATGTAACAATGGTGTTGATAACCGAATGCTTGACGCAAGTGAATGGTGAACATGAGACGCCCATGGTTTTGTCATTTGTCAAACAATGTAAGATATTCGTTGTGGTTGGCGACACACTATACGATTGTGAAACCACCAAACAAGATAGCAGAGAAACAGATCGTTACGTTTTTGATTTTGTAATACCATATGTGAAGTATGATAACATGGAAAATGTACATAATATGGTATTGTTAAAACGAACTGATACAAATTTTTACACTTTAAGATTAGTAACTGCTTCCAATTCTACAATTAATACATTTTATGGTCGGTTTCAAATTTAAAAGTAGGATTGGACTTGGCATGTCATGCCATTGTCAAGTGATTACCAAGAAATACCTTAGAAATAACTTACAGATACAAGAAACCACGATTTTAATTGATTATTATATTTTGAGGTTGGCTTTCAAATGGGTCTTAAAATTAAAAAAGTGAGATGTCAAGGATTCTATTATGGATACAATAAAGCTCTATCAGAAAAAAACTTATTAAGTTATTAACTTTTTTGGCTACTAATGGTTTTTGTTGCGGAGTAACTTATTAATAAGACTTAATGGGGGTACTAGCGATGGTGTCTGATTTAATATGTTACACTTTTTGTCGCATGTTTCAAAATTTTTTTTTCGATGTTGAAATTGCCAATGGGGTATGAACCAGTAGTGGCCGGTTTCATTCATCATCATTCTATAGTTTTTGTCTATAGAATAAATATAAAAACCATGATCGTCGATGCGGAGCGAAGCAATGCGGCCGCTGTAACCTGATCGGATCGATTAAGTGATGAGATGCGGTTTTGCGTGAGACAATGTTATATCTACAATACTTTTAAATTCTTTATTTCATTTTATCATCGTAACTACACTTAGAGATCGCACACCCGACTAAACTATCGCAAAACTGTTTAGTCTCGCTTTGATTCCTACTAGCTTAAATGGAGGTGCGGACTCTACTCGATTTTTAGTTGTGCATCTAAAAAGTTTAATTGGCTGCGAAACAATCGATAATCGTACAACAGTTGTGCGATAATTTAGTCAAAGGTGTGCCCCTGGTCTTCAATTAGACGTTTATATAGGTGCAATAACCGAAAGTTAAATAACAAATGGTTTTTAATTTAAATCATTACTGAGCTGAAAGAGAGAAGGCCGTTTTCTGTAATTTTCTGTTAGTGATTAGAATATAACCATTTGTATTTAAAAGTAATTTCCTCCTCCTGATAACCTGACTTATGATTTATGTTGTCTGTATTTGAAAATATACGTTGAAAGGTCTCTGCCTGGCCGTCTTCGCGGAAGTTTTATTCTTTATTTTAACTTCTGTCAATGTATGGATGTCTCAAAATAAATTTAAATACGTGGAAACAGGTTATTGTTGTCACACAAGCTTTGAGCTTTTATTATTAAAGTAACCTAGTTGTAACTTGAAGAGTGGGTATAAACGAAGCTAAAAATAGGTTAATGAGTATTGATGTTATGGGGAGATTATTTTTTTATATTTAATTGAGGTGTCAATTATATTCGGTTTTATAGGGACCGGTCTATACATGTCTATGAATCCTATATGCTCCACTTATATAAACTCTATGAACATAAATTTAGCTTTGTCAAAAAATCCCAATCGTAAGTTTGAGATGTTTTAAAGAATACAGAATGGACTACTAAATGGACAAGGCAAAGGTATTTACACATACAAATACATATATGGGAACACTCACTAAGCAATATTTACTGAATGTTCATAATCATAATGTCAATGTTGGACAGTGACCTCGAAAAGCTACCAAAGAATTCTATGGTAAAGGTCACCGTGTCGCTTATTCCATCAACAATACTCAATTTGATGAGAAAAAGATAAGTTATTCACTAGATAAATATCTTTAATAGGTCACAGTATTTTTAACTTAAGTAAAATTTAATTCCTCCCAAGAAGTACCGTAAGTTACTCCTTAAGGCAAGCAAGGCTGTTCAGATGACATTTGACTATTTACAAAAACTTCAAGGTGCATACAACCTTTAGTAAACAGTAATTTTACATCGGGACAGCTGTCTCCTGCCTCAAGCGACATTTGCAAAGACTGCACCTGTTCTTAGGGAATAACAATGATCGTCTATATTTAGCTAACAGCTGACTGGAATTGTTTTGAAATTCCAGTACACGTGCTTTTTATAATATAACATTTGAAACAAATATTTGTACTTATACAAGATATAAAATCGATGTATAGGTCACTATGGTGCCGATAGTAGAAGCACTCTAAAAACAAAAACACATCACAAATTTAGTATGTCAAAAGTTTGCATTTACGGTTACGTTTTTAAATATTCTATTTTCAAAATGTTAATAGATCAAGATGTATCTAATTATTTTAGTGTAATTCTCAATTTCCGACTGAATAAGAATTAAGGCAATCGTGTGAAATAATTTTAACCCAGATTTGATAAGAATCTATACCGTCGTTGTTACTTTTGTTATTTTTGAACTCATTGTTGTTAAAGAATGACAGTTTTGCGTATTGTTCATTTAAAATTATTCTACCTTACGTGCTACTTTCTAAAAGAACATTCCCATGATACGATGTTTACTCTGTGGATCTATACCGTTATTGATTTACTTAGCGAATTTTTTATTTACTGACTGCCAGTGATTTAGTCTGCGAGAAAGTAAATAAAAAAAGAGCCAATCTTTTCCATCCTTGTAACCCATCATTTTTAGAAATAGTGTTCAGATCTGTTTAACCATTCATGATATATGTGGATACAAACATCTACACAACCTTTCTTTCAAATTTTCCCGTATATTTTAGTAAGTAGTCCTACCAACTAGAATTGCATTTTCCTTTAATTGCAATGTTATTTATGAGATAGTGTTAACCTCAGTAGTTTTAATTTATTATTTGTAACTATAATTGTAACAGATGATGTCTATCAGGTAAACGCTGCTTTTAGAGTAGCGGTCCCTCACGCGAGCCGTTAAGTCGTTCAGGGCTGTCCAATATTTTATTTTGTCGGGGGTTTTACTCTAGATAATTTTTTGAAATGTATTAGTTATCACTAATTATTGCCCGCAATTTTCTTTTCGAATCTTAACTTTTGTAAGTGGAATTTTTAGTTTGGATTAGAAAGTCTAGTAAGACCGAAGAAAGTATGGATGGATTGTGTGAAAGAGGATATGCTTATGAAAGGAGTGGATTCAGATATGACGGCTGATAGAGATGTATGGAGCAACACATACTGTACCGACCCTCCGTAAGGGATAAGGGCAAGTGGATGATGAAAAATACACATGTATCAACTAATCTAAGCTACTTAAGTTTCAAAAAGTAACTTAATAAATAAATCAGTCATAACAATCGTAATATTTTTAAACACTAAATTCAGAAGAAATTTAAAGATCTCGGTGTCTCTCATTATGCTTCTATTAAGGCTTTATCAGGTGCTTTACTAATCGTGTCTGTGTGCTTTCTGATTACTAATTTACAACAATATATAAGCCATCTAACTTTTAATCTAAAAAAAACATCACTTCATATAACCTAACACATAACCTAACACATCATTCAAATACAAAATTGGCTTTTAAATATTAAATTTGCATTACAAAGGTGCGCAAGCGTGCACATACCCCGGCACGACAATATCAGGTCGAATGTCGTCCGTCAAGTTCTACTACAAGATAGGGGAGACTGTCTCCTTCACGTGCGAGCCTGGTTACCGGATTAAAGGAGCTCCGATGCTGCGATGTCTCAAGTAAGTTTTCTTACCAAAAACACAAATTCCTTCACATAAAAGAAACAAAAATAAGACGACTCTAGTTATGTGCAACAGGAGAATAAAAAAAACGATAAAATACCACCTCACTTGTTTATTGGTTTAGTAATTAAGAGCTTCTTTTTATAACATAAGGTGGCAAACAAGCAAGCGGCCACCTGAAACCGCCTAAATGGCGAAGCGACCGCTGCCCATAGACA
>DVQG01000998.1:0-12104 GCA_018231605.1 Papilio ambrax
GTACTTACAGACACTCAATAAATCAATAATTCTATCCGGGAAAAAATACTTATAAATAGAAAAAAATATTAACCACCTTTAGCTAATCCATTTTAAAGCCTTGACAACTAAGCAAAATATCTAATTATTGTATGTATGTATAGACAAATTGTATAGCTAGGATAGAATTTTAAAATCTATGGTAGTGTTAGGGTAAATAGTTTTTTTTATAAATCGTAATGTAAGAAGCGCGTCCGTGTCTGTTTGTTGACAGCCCTGGATGTCCAGCCTGCAGCCCTGATTCTGTAGAACAGAGAACGGCGGCGTGCGTGCCTGGTTCGTTGTAAACAGCCTACCCGCGTACGTATGTAGGGCGGATGGACGTCCCTAAGTCCCCCCAGAGAAAGGGGTGCCCCCGCTTCTTCCTTGTTCCTCCTTGTGCAAATTCCCCTGGCGATGGAAATGTGCTCCGCCACATTTTATACAATTTCTAGTCCGTGCGTTCCAAACTTTACTCGTGTCCACATTCAGCCTTATTAAATTGCTTAATTCTCACGTAGTCGTGTCGGCCTCGGCGAAGCTAAAGATTAAGGCGCCCTATGAATGGTTTGCTTAAGTTATTAAGGTTGTTTGTTGTGAACAATTTTCCCGGCCGTTGACTTCGTGTTTCATTCATTCCGCGCTAACTCGTCTATTCTTACGAGCTAGAGACCATCATTAGTAAGATACGCATAGTATGATGTATACATCTTATTACTTCGAGCTTTCGTTTTTGCTATATTATTTTTAGTTCATCGAATAGATTTCGTTTAGTGACCGTTAGACACAGTTATAGTGTATCATAAGAGGTTATAATATAACTATTTTAAGAATTCTCAACTTGTTTAAGAGAGCTTTACTGTTATATACCTACTATAACTATTTTAATGACTAGAAAAAGCAATCTCATATGACCTTACATTTTCCTACTTGACTTTTACAAGAATTTATAAAATGCAAAAATTGTTATTGAACTAAACTAGATAAGTTATTAATAAAGTTTCCCTAGCCACGTATATTTTTAGTTTTGATCAATAAAAACATGTTCAGGCTAAAGGGACGTTATAAATTTAAATGTTAGCACAATGTTCCTAACTCCGTTTTACGTCACCGGCCCTGCTAATACAATTTAAGCCTTATGACCCGAACTTTTAAGTTTAGTATCCATTTACAAGACATGTCGAAAATACTTCTCGTAAATATCTTCGAGCCATTGGCGACCTACCCTGTATTACATGAGATATATCTATAAAATAAAAATTGTCAGTTGAATAAAACAATCATAAGAGTAGACAAATATATATTAGTTGAGTGCGTTATTGCCTTTTATCGGTTGAACGGTGTTGATAGAATTGATTAAGAATGTATAACTGTAATTTGTATAGGAAATTTGAGGTTGTTCCCTTTATATGCCTATAAAGACGCTTGAGACGTTTAATACAATTAAAAAGTTGTAAATAATTTATGGCGAATATTTAAAAAATATATCACCTATCTATCTACTTGTGAATGAAATTGACAAAATGATAAGGAAATATTACCAAGACTCATTAAGACATTTGCTAGGGTCTTACTCATGTTATCTTGAGTTCCATTAAAAATCCCAAACAATTAGTTTCGTCCTTACTTATTCCTGATTTGAAGCCGGTTGACTCTTTGTCGTGTTTATATTTTGTCGTGTATTGTCGTCACCAATAAGCTAATTTTGTTTTTATGCAATAGATGGCGTTAGTACTTAAATAAGTAGATAATAAAATGTGTTATAATAAATTATTTATTTCAAGGCACCTTTACATCAAGACTTATGGTCGGTTTTCCAGAGACTTTTAACCATTCTTTAGTTTTATTGGGTCCATAAATTAATGAAATGCGTTTTCGAAATTCGTAACCAGAGTTTTACTAGTTTGCAATTTGGTTCAACCGAACACTAATAAATCAGTAGGTAATCATAAAATAAATGAAAACTTTAACAACTTACCATGAAATGGTTAAAATATGAAATCGATACTAAACTTTTTTTCTACTTATTATTATGAGACATCTTATTTTAAAAATATTATCATATTCTTTAGATTTGAATTTTGAATTTAAAATTTATTGTTTTATTCGTGGATAATAAGACCTGTAATTTATACTTATACAAGCATTTTATTAGGCATTCAACTGTACACTAAATTGAATTCCTCGGAAATATTTAATTTACCCTATTCGTATAGCTTCCGAAACGATTCGGCTTAACAATAGCTAAATTCAGTTAGCACTATCAGAGGTCATAGCGGTCGTTGTTGGAATACTTGTCATGTACAGAATTGCTGGGCTTTTAATTAAAGCTCAAGTAATTTAGAGGGCCAGGGGGTATCTAACGGTGGCTCGACGCGTGGCGATGTATAAGGCATAGTACGCTGCATACTCATTTGGAAATGGTTAAACAGAGGTAGCTAGGGTGGGAAGGGAGGCGCTGGGCGATGGTTAGTTCTCTGCTACATATAAATTAATAACGTACCCGCTCTGTACCTCTCAGTAGATATAGAACGCATGTCTGTAAACTCTGTGCCGGGTGTACAGGATGTTCCCGGTTTTAATTTTATAGTTATTTTAAGTACTACAAGAAAAATGTGAAAAAATACCAGGAAATAAATGAAATTAGTCATTGGTATTTATTACCTACACTAAATTATTGAGTCGAATGTAGAAAGCAGAAATATATGTTGAATAGAAAAATAGGCCGTTGACTTAAGTAAGAGAACCTATATCTCAACTCATATTAATCGAAACAATGTATAATCTTTAAGTATAAGGTAATGTAGCCTATTAGTAAGGGTTTTCTTGGAGGTAATTGTATATCTATTCTACATTACTGATTCTTTAGCCCTTTCCCATGTTACCCTCCCTTGCTTCCTCTAGCGACGCCAATGAATGTAAAATATTGTATTTAGTTTAAATACTTAATAATAGTGTCTAAAATAACGTTAGGTTTCTCCTGTCGACATACTTTTAGAAAACAAATAGGCATCCCTTACATTCCCTTAGGGTAAAAACGAGAAAACAAGTGGCAGTACAATTGCCGGTGGAACTTTCGATTTTAACTCCACATTAAAAACGTTATTGCCACTTAGTTCTTACATAAACATGCGAAAAATTTAAATAGAAAATAGTGAATAGTTTTGTAAAAAAAAATATTAATCACGTAACGAAACATCAGACTGTATAACTAAGATGTGAGATGTAAAATTTGAACGGCACAAGGCACACCTATTATGAAATTTGTTCACACATACACGCTGATTACACACACACACAAAGGCAAGGTACTCGGACTTAGGCCGCTATTGGGGGTGGGTACGATCCAAATACTTGCGACGCTCGGCCGGCTTAAATTCCCGTATTAATAACATGTATCCTCTGAGCTGGATTTCAGTACGCTTATGCACAACGTAATTATGTTCCCGTTACAATAAAGTTTTTAAACGAAAATCTTGACTAGTTTTTATAAAACGATGTTGCGTTGCATGTTACTTAGATTTAAAAGTGTAAACAGATTTTCAATCTAAAAAAGAATGGAGTCCTTAATTAGACAGGCTTGTTTATGGCATTTGTTTAAACAAACAGTATTACTTAGAAAGTACGCATTTTTATTTAGTTGACAATAAAGAATTTACTAATTAATGAAAAATGAAATGAATTCAGCGATAAAGCAGAAATATAAAAGCTTTTATTCTTTAGCAGACTATAAATATGTATAAAAGTTGGTAGGTTTAAACATCTTATCTGATAAGGCAAATAAATTATTGGTAGTTCAATAATCCAATAAATACAGAAATTCACGCGTTGACCAAAATTTTGATAAAGATATTGACTTTGATCGATGTTGCATTTTATCGTATTGCGATAAAGTTTATTTTGCAACGACAACCCATATGTACCGCACATAGAGAATACCATGTTAAAATCTTGGATACTCAAAGCGCTACTGCGATTTTTGCACTCGCGTCTAAATTAAGAAATTTGCGTTAATAATTAATCGACGCAAAAAGGATTGTCAGCCGCGCTTGGACAGTGTACCAGCCCCTCTTTCAATGCTTAAATTGAAAAGGGTAGATCTCTGTTTAAAAATTCAACGAATGACTAAACTCTTGCTATAATATGTCTTCGGCCGTAGCTTAACGACAACGATGTAGTATAATATGTTACCTAAATATGTTCTCTTCACACTCACTATGAAATTCCACTTTTACATACATCGTAGTCTCTGTTTTTTCAAAGATAATTGAAGGATGACCAGTTTTTTTAGTACTACGATAATCGAAATCCATAGTAATTGTTACGAATTATTTTTAAATTGAAACATTCTGTTTAAACAAAGTCATGGTCTGAATTTAATTTTATTAAAGATAGGCAGATAATTTTCTTATGTAATGTTGCGAGTTTTTATAAAAGAAGAAAGGCATAGGTGGAAACACCAGGATGATGACCTAAGTCTGGAGACCATCCCAATACGAGAGGAACTGTAGATGTCTACCGGCCTTTGCGTAAGAGGTACGTTAGTTTTTTTTTGTATCGTCTGTGGTAATGTCAGCATTTTATTTGTTTGTTTTGTTTTCATTTAAATTTAAATAAAATAAAAACAGAAATAAGTAGTGGTAATGAAAGTAAATGTCGTTCTGCTCATCATAAGTCTGTACTCTGGTAACAAATGTACAAAAATTTATTGTTATCTCTTTTTTATCGAAAAGAAGAAAAGGGATAAAACTATGAAATTTTTCTTGAGTTTTGGGAGTGGTAACTCATGGCTATACTCACTACCTAATCTGGAACACGACAAATAGTTTATTTTATTTTCTATCTTAATTTTATTTTTAATAGTGTCAAAGATCCATTTAGGACTAATTAAGTGTAGTAACTTTAATACACCAATGAGGAATCAAAGAAATTAGAAATGGAAAAGAAGTTACCTCGTAACAATTCTCATATATTTACCTAGAACAAAAATTTTATTTCACCTACGATTTTGTACAAAAGTATAAAAAATATTACTATAAGCGAAACTCGTAGTTAAACCGAGAAAATGAAAGCTAGACCTTATTCTTCAGGCATAAAGATCAATTTTGGGCAGCAATTTTAAAGGTTATACTAATGTTTGTTTTGTGTTGAAAGACTTTTAAAGTACACATCTTGTCAAAGAAATCGCATAACCGAGGTAATTTAAATATTTTAAGTTAAGGAACATTTAAGTTAGTTACCACAATATTTCTTATTATAAGGTCATTTTTTGTATGCGATTTTGGTTGTTTGCAAAGACTATGAAATAAAACAACAGAGTGAACAAAATATTTACGTTTGGTGAATTAAAACTATTGAATATATCTGTCTAATTTGATAAAATCAGCGCGTTACTGCTTCCAAGGCAGGTTTGCTTTGCGGAGCCTGTTCGAATCCATTACAGCTCTAAATTATGCGTAAAACGTCCATTTGACGCTCACCCCTCTTCCCTCTTATCGCTTGGACAGAAACGGACGGGGAGCCTCGGGCGGGGGTGCCGGACTAGGGCAAATTTTGGGGGTTTACAACCCCCCCAAGTGCGGGTGGTCCGAAGTCCACCTCACCCTTTAGCTACCCTGAAGTTCCATCTCTCACACCTATAAATTCGGCACACACATTTCACCCCATCGGGCGGGGTGGTAGAGACGCACCAATCCTTTCGCAGAGGCTCTGTCACATTTGCTAGGCCGCCAGTGACCTCAACTACAAATTAATATTCAGAAATGTTGCTATTCCGATCGTTAATCATTACCGGCTCTGCTCTTGATGTCTACACATTCGGTAGACAAACTTTTAGTATTCACTCAAAACTTTGGGTTCAACGGCAAATCTATAAGACAAACATATAAATAAGAAGTGCCAATTGGTACTGCGAAATATTTTAATTATTAACACATAAACAGTTTTATTATTACGTTGCTTAATTCACCGTATTACAATTTTAAGTCCATAAATAAAATTTAGATATGGTTAGGAATCAGATAAGCTCTATGAAATATCATCCACAGAAATTAACGTTCATAGCTTAAATTCAATAGCACGCAAACTTCGCGATGGCACGTAATTAAGTTATAATTTTTGTAACAACTTTATCGTGCTACTGAATTGTATATTTTTACGCTTTTACAACGTAAACGAAATCATGCAATCTTGAGAAATGAAAGAAAAAAAATATTTTAGTAAAATGATAAGAAGGAAAGCAACTTTATGTTATTCTATTCCAAAACTTAATAAATAACACTCATTTCTCTTATCATATTAAAAATTACTTTTAGTCCATAAATTCATCACTATTTTTAAAGATACCTAGTAACGATAACTTGATAAAAACAATCACTTCTTTATAGTGCTTTATTGACATCAGAATGAAGGTAGATGGCGCTGTATGCTGTTTCGAAGAGATACACAACCGACATTACAATGTTTGCCATAACCTTTGTAGCCCAAACTCCTCTACGATTAACAAAGACAGGATTTATTTAAAAAAAAAAAATCTCTCTGAACGACAGGTAATAAACTATGTAAGTGAGCCCCAACCTTCTGCAACCTTAAATGTTTGACCGATGTTGAAGACTGAGGTTTCATCTTGTTCCTTCGCAACTAATTGTGTAGATATAATAAAAATTAGTTAGAATTTTAATACCTTCCGTATTATACGTGAACATTAGATATCCAATTTATCTAAGTCGAAAGATGCAAATCAAGAATAGTCACTTGTTTAATAAGATTAATACCAACCAAGACTTTTTAGTAGTATAGTAACCCGCATTTGTTCGGTCATTTATGACATTTTATAAAAAAAATAGCCAAGTGGGTGGTCTTGCCTTAATAAGAAGTGTTGCGATTGATTTCCGAATGTCACGTACGTTGTTTATTTCAGTGAAATAAAAACTTGGTCATTTAAGCGTTCGAAGAATGATTTCCAGAAACAAAGAATTGAATTTTGTAAATAAAAAATTGAACACAAATTAGAATCTTTCATTAAATTATATCATCAAATTTATCAGAAATTTACGAATACATTGTAGGTGTAATCATTTTGTAATCGAAACTAAATGCACAGGAGATTGATTACAAAATTTTTTGTGATCTAAATTGGAGATTAAATGTTTTCTGAACAAAATAGATTGTGCGGACCGTCGCTCTAAATCATTGGGTATGTGAAAAGTTTACGCTTAATTTTTTCTACTTTCAGCCTAAGATTCTCAAATTATACGAAAGTGGGCACCAAAATGTATGTAGGAACAGCTATGATTGAGTCACATAACTTAGTTAATTTTGTTAACAATAAAACGAAATGAATTAGCTTATGAAACTATAGATTTTACGATCATTGCTTACCTAATAAACATTTCACAAAAACCGAAATTGTTGTATATAACAATAGTTTACTTTCTTTAAATTAGTAAAATACGTGTCTTTTAATATTTTGTATAAATTATCAAACCAAATAAATTAATTTTTTAATTAAATCAGAGAATTAGAAAGACTATCTAAAAATAATATCAATAAAAGTTTGAGTAGCAGTTGTTAACAATAAGGGTGGCGCCAGAGGGTCGCCAGATTTGTTCGCAGGTATCCCATTGCTTTTCGACAAAGGTAACAATGTCATTTAATTCAAAAACTAAAATAAATTATACAATTAAAAATCTAATATTAGACACATTTTAACTAAAAAAAATTTAACATATTGAATGCTAACTACGGGCAATATTGTTAGACCTGTTAGATATTTATCTGTTTGAAAATTTTGATCGATCAGCTAATCTAAATGTTTTGCAAAGCAAGGTAACATTTTTACCACCCGAGATATTTTCATCTAAAGCTTTAACGGATTTAGTTAACAAATATTTACTATTATAGTGTTTTCTCCTAGTTTTGTCGTTATTTCTTGTGTCTACTAAATGTATTAAGTTTTTGTTGTTTTGCTTATTATACTCTTTAGTATTAGAATTAGAGCTATTGTTACAAATTAAGTCGACTCTTATGACTTGAACTGTTTCTGGATTTTCAGTTTTTGATATTGTGATGCTTTTTCTTTTTCCATGGTTATGAAATGCAATTTTGGCATTATCTTCCTCAACGTTACTAATAATTTCTTCGTCCTTCTTCATTTTGTCATTTAGTTCCGATTTGTTGTTACATTTTTGCAATATATTTGGACTTGTTATATCTTGTTTGATATCTTCGAAGATTTTGAAATCAACTTGTACTGATTTATTTCTTTTAAGTGTTTTGTCGAAGTTTTGATTTGATACTCTAGACTCGGCTGAAGATGACCTTGAGCGGGCATTATTGCTAAAGTATTTGGAATAATCATGGTAATAACATGTGAGTTCAGACGTCCCCTCAGCGTCATAGTGACCCACATTTCTATCAACAACTTGCTTTACAAACATTCTGTGTTGATGACCACTATTTAATGTTTTATATTTGAAACTTGTACGCTGTCTTTTATTCTGCTGTGATTCACCTTTGAATTGTAAAGTTTGTACTGTTAGGAACATGTCGCTTACGTCATGATGATTCTTGTGGGGCATATCTCTGTTGATGTTGCTCTTCTCGTATTCAGAACAGTGATATCTGTTAAAATGAAAATCATTAAAATGTTAAATATATCACAAATAAGAGGATAATATCTATATGAACCTAAGTTTTACAATTTAATATTAACGTACAAGGCACGAAATCGTAATTTTGATGAGCTAAAGTCAAACTTTGTTACCTTTGTGCTTCATATGTCCATCTATTATTTTCTTCAAATTGTGGATCCACTAAACGTTTTTGGCAATACCTCCTAGGTTTATCATGTCGCGGTTCTGATTTGGGTCTAGATCGACTTCTGTCTTGTAAATGCAGCTTGGCGCAATTCATTATTATTATTATATCTGAAAAATGAAGAATCATTAACACCAAACCTGACAAATATCGATTTGATATACTAATCTGGTATAACTACTGTATTATGACTTTTAAATATGATATGTAGACTTAGAAAGAAAAAAACCCTAACTATAACATTAATATATGCGCTTACTTGAACTTGTTAAAATACCTAAATCTACATTATGCATTATTAACTTTTGGTGGTTTTTAAACAACTAAGTATTAATAATTATTTTTGTCTAACTGTAAGTACTAGCAATGATTTATTTTTTAAAAGCTTTGTTAAAAAGACATCCGACAAAATTAGCAATTACTCGATGCCATTTCGGTAACGCTCTGTTGTTCCTGCCAATGCACTATTGTTTGAATTCTTTTCATCCTGGAAGCAATTAAGTCAAAAGAAGATTCTATATATCCTGCCCTTTCTTACAACACTAAATCTTCACGGATTAGAGCGAGACGGGCTAAATTTTTTTTTAACTATTGATAGAGGCACTACAATGCCGGCAGGATGGTGTATTTGATCTAACAACGTAGCGGTCCACATGTTCTTGGGAATCGCTTCACCAACGATGCAAAAAATGTTTTTCTATTCGTTTGCTTCGGCATAAACGAACTTGATACTTGTGAGTTTTATGCATGGTAATATCATGCCACAATTAACATGAATATGTGCTTAAGAAAATATGTTATAAATTATAACGCTTTTTTGTTAGAACAAGGCACTTTTTTTTTCATTAACATACGTAATTTCCAAAAACACAGAATTTACACAAATCTATACATACAAAATTTACACGGAGTTATGTGGAGGACAAAAACCTGTTGTGCTTGACCTACGGGAGTAGGATAAGGAGGAAAATGGTAATGATGATGATGATGATAGAATTTGCATAAATGCATTTACGGTGGTTAAATGAAGAGATACAAATATTTTAATTTTAAAGAATATATGTAGAAATCTAACGACATGATAGTATGCCAGATTATTTAAATAATTTGAGTTGCAATAAGGAATAAAAATTGTTAACTAATTACTATTTGACGAAAACATTTTATTTTCGATATAATTACTATAAATACAGACTGCGTTTTCTTACCGCCGCTATCTAAACTTTTAGTCAAGTCAAATGTCAACCTGTCACGCCATTGCGTACGTTTATTCAATTTCCAACTGTTTTATGCCTACGGATTTGATAATCTGGAAATCAAACTATAATTAAAAAACAATTAACATATTTATAAATCACAAAAGATTGGAACTAATAAAAAACAAAACAAATCTCAAAAATATAATTATAAATAACAACCATAAATCTCCAAATATATAATAGATTAAAATGTATCAAATACGTTTAATCCTAGTAGGAAATTCACGCACACATCTATACAATAATAGGCACAGCTGTTATATGAATAGAAAGACACTCACACTTGTGCACTGTCCTGGTGCATCCACTGCACACGGACATCTTTCCTCACAAAAAAACGCATTATTATTATCCTGGAACGAGGACATCGATCCTGTTCAAAGCAATTTCAACCGTATTTGAAAACACCAAAAGAGATTCCAGATAAAAGTAGGCTAACTGTAGAATATTATATTCACCGACGGTTTTCTAAAAAAGAATTTGTAATTTAGATCATAATGCTAGTGTAGGAAGATATATTATCGTTTAAAGGTGTTATGAATGGAATTCGAGTTTTATAATGTTGAAAAAAGTATCTCTCGCAAGGCGCCAAATGCGCCTTGCACTACTCCTACGAGTTCGAGTGAATTTTGTTAACTTCTACAAACGTGACTTTGAACATCCACAAGTCATTACTGAGCATACGCACGTGGTCATTTACATTATCGACGCTAAAATATACCGAAATAAAATGATACTAAATATTAATAAGTTATTTTCTAGTACTTTTAGGCAAATAACTTGCCAAAGCTTATCACGGATTGTTTTAATCGCGTTATTCGCCAAATGAATTTTTGTTAAAGTCTGCTTTGAAAGACTGTTTAAAACAATGGTTTCGTCAATTCTATAGGCGTTTTTGTAAACGACTGTCCCTTTAAAATAAAAGAAAACAAGACAAAGAAGCTTTTTACGATTTTAATGACGATTATGTGAGAAAAACTTTTTCGTAAGAACATTTTAACTTGTAACAAGAAATGTATTTAAACCTAGAATTTGTCTGAAAGTAATTTTAATCAGCACACTTCATAATTTATTTTTCTATTACTACTGTCAATTTACTTAAAATATTTTCTAACACACTAGCAACCTGTAACTGTAATATAAAAAACATGCTTTCAATAAACCCGTCAAACTAGTTGACCATGACCATACAACCTGACACTGGGTCAATTTTAACAAAAGAGGGTCACTATTTAAGATCGATTACACTACCGCATCATAATCTGATACCATTTGAGACTGTATTACCATTACAATAGAGTGACCCTTTGTGACTTCTAGTTTTCTTACATATACCCCGATTTTCGATAGCAGTTTTTAAGGGGAAATGGTAAAGCAGTAGATGGTAAAATCTGAATCAAGTTTTCTAGACTTCATATTGGATTGAATTACATAGATTGTACGACGACGTATTGCCAGGCCCTAATCAGAGCAGTGGTATGAAATTATTTATTACCGTGAATTTTTATATTTCTTTAAAATTAATTACAACTAGTTCATAATCCGAGAAACGTTCCCATGGAATTTAATGTACTTTTATCAAATTGACAGTATTCTTTTTGACATCGCATGAAAGTCGGTTATCGATTTTTTTTCATTACACAACCCTTGTGCACCGACTGCATTCAAGACCCCTTTGCTCTAAAATCTATCATAGTCCAGACAAAGCCGTGTGCGCGAATATGTAACAGCAAGTAAATAAAGGGATGATATATTATGAAAGCTGATGTGATTAAAAAAAACCATTTCCCTTTGCGATGTCAAGGTGCGTTCTTCTTAGTGTTGGGCTGATTAAACTATTTGTCGATACTATTTTCTATTATATTGGCGTAAGTTATTTTTCTGGTGGTCAGTATTTAGTTCTTTGATTACTTGAATTTTCAATAATTAGGTGAGGCAATATTTTAATCATCTCTCCTGCCTTATCCTACTCCCGTAGGGTCGGCGCACCGGGTTTTCGTCCTCCAAAGC
>DVQG01000999.1:0-12103 GCA_018231605.1 Papilio ambrax
TATTAATTACTAAAAACCTACGCTTACGGCGTTTCGGTATAATTATGAATATATGAAAGAAAAATAAATAATTCATTTTTATTAACAATTATATAAATGTTTCGATAGATGGATGTTTGACTACATATCTCCAGAACAGTCGGAGAATGTAAAATATATTATTTAAGAACAAGTAATTGTTTTTTTTAATTCAGCGCAGTCAGAGTTGCAGGCGACAGTTAGTAATGAAATAAAACTCGTTTTATATACAAGCATTTATTTTATATTTAAACACAAACAGCGAACAATCAATGCAATAATAGCCCTAATTTTTATTAATAAGTTTAAACATGTTTACTATTATAATTTAAAAGATAACTTGATTAAAATAAATTCTGCTTAGCGTAGGCCTTTAAAGATGAGAACTTGATTATTTTTAGGCCTATACCTCATCTTGCTGTTAAGCGGGTACAAAGCAAAATATTGGTGCATCAATTTAGTTACTTTATCAACGTCAAAATACATATCAATTTCTAAATTATTTCGAATAACTTTTAAAATTCAATGAGAATGTAATTGCCGAATCACGTATCTCAAAAAAGAAACATCTTAATTATACAATTAGAAATTCTTTCACTTAACAATTGTACAAAATTTTTTATGTCAATAGTCATTAAGTTTAAGAACTACGAAGTTTAAATATCGCAAGACTTCCATAATTACACATGTTTTTTTATCAAGTTAACATTGACAAAACTTAACGTAATATACTTCTTAAACGAATCACAAAATATGACATTACATGAGGTGGAAAAAACTATATCCCGACAAAAGCATTTCATATATTTTGGCACTACATATAGTTTAAAAGTAAATAATAACTTGATATTAAATAAAACAATCAGTGCTAATTTACAACCTACGTCTACGTATACATGCATATAAAAATTATACAAAAAGAGAACGAGAGGCACTCTAAAAGTAAGCGTAGTTCGTGAAATACCTAACGCGAAGGATGTCGACTTGAATACCAACATTCATCACTAACATTAGCCGAAGTTCTTTAACATACATTTACTGTATCTACTTACGTATCGAAATAAATAAAAGCCTGAAATTCATCTACATAGTAATACATAGTTTATTTAATCTAATTCTCATAAAATATCGTCTTCCACAACAGGTTATGATTTCAATATTCTTACATTAATCGGCTACAGATGTAGCCTGATAATTTTTAAAATACTCAAGATAAGTAAAGCGAAATAAATTCGAGCACCTAATTTACAACATTATTCATACATTATATACAGAATTGAAAAAAACCATTGCTTAGAATGCAACTCACCGAAAAATACTGCACCAATGAAATTCTAAACTCTTGAATAAATTGTAAAGAATCCTAAGTAACATTTAAAGATATCAAAGCTGAACCGTTGGCAACTATATTTGATAACCTAAATGTATCCATTCTAAAATAATAAGATATTAATTTGTATGCTCAAACACACTTAGTATACTAACATCTATCGGTTTGCGATATATTCTTTCATTTGTTTTTGTATTAGAGTTGAAAAACTTACAAACATTTTTACTAACTAACATCCTCTTTGTTTACGTAATGTCTGGTTGAACATTGGTTGTTTCGTGTTTTGTTGTTAATCAAAAAACATCGTTTGAATCATAATAGTCTTCAGATTCTGAATAATTTATATCGATCCATATATCACGTACAACTTTCTAATATTGGTCCACTACAAAGTTGTGAAATGGCCTAGCTTATTTCATTAACTTACTCCTAAGGCTAGAATGAACTTAAACATTTCTATGCCTTGCGTGATATGTATTGTTATAGAGGCGCATTAAAGCTAACAATATTTCGTTATCATTCTAACGCCGCCATTGAATTAATTAAATATTTTTTTAATAATTCTAATTGGCGAAACGAGCAAGGCCTTCACTTGATGGTAAATGATACGCCTCAGAAGGACCATACAGTGCTTTGGAACATTTAAACATGTAAAATCCATTACAATTCCTTTGCTATTCCTCCGAGATAGAAATTGCTTCATAGATCATTCAAGTATCACTAAAGCACTTAGTAGATAACAAAGTCGTAGTTCTTCATTCGCAATACTTGAGAGTCATTCTAAGACCACATCAAGACAATCTCCTTGAAGAGTTCTGATAAAAGCATGCCTGTCATTTCCCATTATTAGACGAGACGTATCCCTGACATTCACCAAATGTCGTGTTTAATTAGTTATCTCCAGACAATTCTACACCTCCCACCTCGAAAGATATGTAGTGACTTACCAGCTATGACAAAATTACCTCTACGTACATTCTATAATTTTATTCTTAACAAGTGATATGTTGTTGGAGACATCACTCCTTTTAATATTAGTACATAGACAATAATTATTCATCACTTATATATTAATTATGGAACTTAACATCGAGTATCGTCTAATAGAGTATATTCTGGACTTATAGCGCAATTTAACACTTCAGGTGGCTTACAACTAAAAATTCTAAACAATCTAAATTCAACAACAACTAAATATACACAAGGCTTAAAAACAAAGCACAATCGAATAAAACAATTGAACTAACTGAAGCTTTAAAAAATAGCATAGTTTATTTGAGGAATTTAAAAAATATTGAGTGAAAGTTAACAATTGCAATAAAACTAAAGCTGAGAGTTTTGAAAGAAATATCTGCAGTTTCAGCTCCGTTGGTGCAGTTCTTTGGAGGTTCCGGCTTATCTGTAATTATAGTAAATGATGTTACAATTCTAGTCTAAGAGACATTCTCAGCAACCAAATTCGGGGTACATTATTGTGAACTTACTAGTGGAGGCCATGAGTTGAGGTAAGTATTTTTGCCAAAATGCACATTGCTTGACGCGTAGACCGTGACCTACAGCACTGGAATTGACAGCCAGGGAGAGATATTCTCTGCCACTTGCTGTATGGAGTGGCCAATGGACTTTTGTTATTTCGCCATTCGGATCGATCGAAGGGTTCCTGGAACACAAAGTACTCAAATAAGAACCATGTCTGGAAAGCTTTTATAATAGTCGATATAAATGGTGAAGACTTATTATTTGATAAATGAACGTACCCAGTTCTTGCAAAATTAGCCCAATATCTCATAAGTCGTCTACTAAACTCCACCTCTTCTGGTGAATAGTTTTTCCCCGGATTGAGAGGTTCACCGAATACGTAATTAATTTCATCAGCATGCATCACACCAGTCCACGATGGCCAAGGATTATTCTTACTGCGATGTTTATAGTAGTACGTGTATACATTGTTACCGGTTTCCGCGTATCGATGAGCAAATTCATTAACACCACAAGTAAAATGATAGTCACCAACCATTTTGTCTAATGCGTTTCGATTTTTAACTGGATCATCAGGGTTCAACCAATCAGTGTACTCAAATACAATAGCTTGTTTAGCTACGTCATTTACGTAAGGATTTAATTCTCTTACAGCTTGCAAATATTGCTCCCGCGTTATACCTACATTTTCTTCTTTTGGAAATAATTCCGTGAGATAATATAGAATGAAATAATAACCCTCTTCAGTATTAGACCCCATTAGAATATTTGTCTTTTTGAAATTCTGGTGAATCAAAGATCTTATAGGCATCTCATCTAAAAATGATCCGTCAATTATAGGAACAAAAGGAAATTCACAGATTCCTAATGTCCCCCATTCGTTATTTACAAGTTCATCTGCACTTTTCTTTCGTAAGCATTCAATCATCGGACCTATGTCTGTTCTAGAGTTTGGACAATGAACAGCTTCAGCTAAACGTATTCCACGAAGGATGCTCTCTTCCCGAGATATAATAGCCCAGGGTGCGGTCGCTGCTCCCGACTGCATTATGGCTTGCGTAAACAAATTTCTTGAAAGCGGTGAAAGTAAATGCAAAGAAACTGACACAGCTCCCGCTGATTCACCGAATAAAGTTATATTATGAGGATTCCCACCGAAGTATTCTATGTTGTCTTTTACCCAATGCAATGCCATTATTTGATCAAATAATCCGGCATTTCCAGGTACATCCGGTGTATCGAAAAACAAAAATCCCAATGATGCTACTCGATACTGCATTGAAACGTACACGATTTTCTCTTCAGAAACAAGAATTTTTGGATCATAAACGTCCAAAGTAGCAGTTCCAGAATAAAAACCGCCACCAAATACCCAGAGCATTACCGCAGCATTTTTTGGACGAGGTTTAGGCGTAACTATATTAATATAGAGGCAGTCTTCCTGCATATCCGTGTTGGGATTCCACATCATCGCCCCCGGGAAATCACCAAATACGGTATCTACAATTTGAACGCATGAATGTGGCAGTGTCGTTGTATTAAGTATTTCATCTCCCCAATTCTCCACTGGTCGTGGATGACGGAATCTCAAATCTCCGAGCGGTTTTTGAGCATATGGAATTCCAAACCATGCATCAACTTGTTTTCCCGTCGCTGCAGTTAAAGTTATTCCTCTAACCTTTCCCTTTCTCGTCCGTACAATCAAGGGGTCGTCGTCTTCGGGACCGAGTTGAGGTTCATCTGCCATAAGTTCTTCAGCCCGTTCATGGTTAGAGTAAAATCTTTCATCGTATCTAGCTCGTTTTGAGGATGATTCCGCTTCTTCATACTTGGCTCTTTTTGATGATGTTTCGTGTTCATCTATGCGAGGGAGTATTGTATCTAATTCAGGATTGTAGCGAACTGCCTCGCCATGTCCTCGGTACGGTTGTGGTGCGTCTGGAGCCGGGAAATGGAGGGTATGTTCGGGGGCATGATGTCGCGCGCGGTGTTCGTGCGGGCCGGCGACTGCGCGCGCCACCAGCGCGGCCAGCGTCGCGACCAGCACACGCATACCGTCGCTACGCCCGCTCTTACTATCACCACCTGAAATATAAATTGAACGATTTAGATCCTTAGTATGGAAAATTAATTTGATGTTCTTCATCTTAAGGGACTAAAAGATTTAAGAATGGTTTTTGGATTCACATTCTTCTCCGGTGTGAGCTAGTTCTCAAATCTCATGATTACATTTAGCCTCAATAATATTAGATTTTATAGTTTTTTTTGTATTATTGACATTTGTATGTTTTAAGTCATTATACAGTATAGGTCTATGAAAATTAGGTAAAATCTATTTTTATAACTAAAAAAATAGTCTTGCATAAACCAAAGGTAGAAAATCTTTTGAAATCAATTTTTAAAGTCATTTAATTAAGCACACATACAGGTAGAGAAGACAATGTTTCTATTTTTAGATTTTCGAGCCTCTCTTATGCTCCTGCAATACAACAGACTCTTGTTCAGTTTTAGAACAGTACATTCCAGAGTATAGCTTTATTTCTTACTTTTGCAATAAGGTACAACATGGCCCTATCTTAATAGTTACATTTCATATATTTGTGGGAATTGTTTTGATAAAAAGTGTTAATTAACCGCGTGATCGTTTTATATCAATGCGTCATACTGATTATTTACATATTCAACAAATCTACCGAACACCTGTGTTTTCGTTATGCAAAATGTTAATTACATAAGATTCTTATCTTGTAAATCTTTGTTATTTTATAATGACCTGTGGCCCTCTTGAGGTTTTGTTATTCATAAGTACACCAACTTTGTTGCTAATACACAAATCAGAATTCAAAATCAATGTGTCAATAAAGTTTATAAAACGGAAAAAATTGTATGTCGTATTTAGTTAGTTTAGTTTATTTCGAATAATAATAATTATTCGAAATAAACTAGAAACAGAATCGATCTTGAAATTTATTTCAGCAAATAATCGAAGACTTTTTGTCGAATCGAAGATTTTTTTTGTCTTTCTGTTAAGAACGTCGCATAACGTATTTGTCTATGTTATCAACCACCCGCTAGTGCTATCTATATAACAATGTAACTTTTTTTTCTAACCTCAAGACCAAGTATCAAATCGGTATCAAATTATCTGAAAAAAATAAGATAATCGTCTAAATAGATAAGACATATATAACCGTCCGGTCGCAATACAACCCCTATTATCGCAACATGTGTTTTTACAACGAGGAATAAAGAAACAAAAGCAAGAAGTCTATATGTTCTTCCGGACTATCCCCTACATTTATGCCAAATTTCATCGAAATCCGTGCAGCAGTTTAGGCTACAAACTCTAACAACCATTCTTCAACTATTAGTAAGGAAAAGTAAGAAAAAGATCGGTGTAACATGTTCAATACAATGATCGAATTTAACGATGATTTTAGAGCTTATATATCCTCTAAATTTACTAAATGGTACATTTCAAGATGAAATGCAATCGTGCATTTTAATATATCCAAAACGCAGTTCGTTTAAAGGTATGGATCTAAATACTTTGTATTCGGTTATGATCAGAATTGTAATCCTTTCGTATTATTAAAATTGTTCAATATTCTTTTGTTTTAACAACAAAATGATGGCACGATATCAGTGTTAGTAAAACAAGCCGTCGCTAACCGTCGGCTGCGAACAGCCGCCCGGTCGAGCAAATATTTAATGTGGAATAACTTCGATTGTTTATGTTGGCCGAACAAATCAAACACTCCCAGTTATTGCTCTCCTACGGATATTGGATATTATGTTGAAGTAAACAACAGACTTCGTTATGTCGAAACTAAAAGTACTAGGTGTAGCTCGCGACTGCGTCTACGTGGAATTAAAAGATAGTAAAAAATGTAGCCTATGCTACTTAGTGATAACAAAGGTTTTCAACGTTGACAAAATATTCAAAATCGGCCCAGTATTTTAATTACTTCAATAAACACAGACGCTCTATCATGAACATGATGCCAGAATTTTATCACAAAAGGTGTGTTTGTTAAAATAAAGAAGTAATTTGACAAATAACCAAAAATTTAATCAAATTCATTTTAACACCTGATAAAAGAACTTGTACGATAGGTGATAGACATATGAAAATCATAATAAAGTCTTAATCGCACTGTTTATTATTAAATGTAACTATGTTCATTTTTGGACGTTAGAATATTTTCTGATGTAGTAATGATCTCAGACTCGCGGTGTATTTGGAAATTGAAGTTCCATATCGGCTTGCGATCGGTGCTACGCCGTAGCGCATAAGTCAACGCGGCTACGCCATTATGTCTGCACTAACCAGAAAATACAAAAATTCGTATGGAAAAAGAGGTACGCAATGTAGACGATGACGAAAAACCTTACCCTGTTACTCTAATGTCTATAAATATTATGTACAAAAAAATAATAATTTTAACTGTTATTTACTATGTGCTACAAAATGTTTAATTGTTGCTTGGTAAAATATGATTGTGTTTATTTTTTAAACGCTGTAACTAATAAATAACAATTAATCAGACTATTGTATTTATCCCTCACGTAACTGCATTCAAGAATTTTCTTTTCGTTCGTACGATAAATTGGGTCAGATAATAATCTCACCCACAACATAGGAGCCTGGGCGAATAAACGTTGCCAGCGAACCGCATTGAATTTAATATTAATTCGAATCTCATTTTAATCTGGCCAACGGCGAAGGCGAGCAGTTAAAGAACCACTCCAATGCTAAATTCGATACTGCGGCTAGGCGCGATATCGCCAAGTCGCGTGACGGAAGGTCAGAGCCTACGGTGGAGATACGCCAGTGGCCATTTGCAATTCAAAAGCATCCGTTCACTGAAAATGCGACTGTGATGTTCTGTCATACTGTTTACTTGCGACCTTGTGCTAAAAACAATAAAGGTCACACGTCAGCGAGGCTAAAAATTAATCATTCATATATCAACCATACATGGAGTCCGCGAGTGACCCGATCGTAGCTTTATCAAGTGCCGCATAGCAACAAATGGAATTAGACCGAGTTCGCATCCAAAATAGCTAAGGCAGCAATACATAACTATTTATATTAAAGGATAGAAATAGAGTTTTCTGATAAAGGTACTATGTATGTATGTTTTTTATATCATAAAGTAGCTAATAAGTAAGCGGTCTCTAGAATTCGCCTAAATGGGGAAGAAATGCTGCCCATAGACATCTCAATTGCAGCTGCGTTAACTACCTTTAATATCCCATCAAACCGCTTCCCATTCTTAACGTTTGCTTGTGAGATAGATAATCTAGAATCGGCCTATCCAATCCTTTGATATCTTAGAATGGTAATTAAATTACCTTACGGTTACCATCTAGACTATTGAGTCGAAACGGGGTGTTTTAAATATTAACTAATTCAAATAATAAAACTAATTGAAGGTTAAGAAGTATAACACTGGCCATTAAAAACCGATTTGCAACATCGAAAAATGTACCAACATTTTAATAAAAATGATAATTCATCGAGTCAGAACACGAATTCTGTCCATTAAAAGTGTTCCACAAATTGCCGCTCCAATATCGCTGTCTTCGCGGCTGCGATCGTTCCCAACGAAATTTATGAGCGATTTTATATCCCGCGGGAGTCTATTACCGGAGGGAGGCGCATACGACCAGAATGTGTAGACCTCCGAAACTAGGTTGACTTTCTGATGCCTGAATTATTTGATTTGTGTGATAACTTCAACTTGAATTACCTTTCCAATTAACCAAAGGTAGTAACGTTCATTTTAATCTTCTTAGAATTGTGGTTTTAATTAAAAAAAATAACAATCCTAATAATAATCCAAAAAATTATTTGTTTAACATTTGGGCAACGAACTAAGACACGACTAAAACTCAAACTAAAATGAATTATGAACTATGACTTTTAATAAATAACAGCTAACAAAGAGTTTAATTTAAAAAAAATCCAACGAACGAGTAATTACGTGATATTTCAATGAAAAGTTCATGATTACCGTTAAAATTTCAAGCCAGTTAAAAGAGAAAAATAGTTTTTTGTTCTCAGCAAAAATGAAAGCTATTATTTGTTGGATATTTTTTTTGCGCCGAAGCTATTGAAATTTTAATACTTATTCGTGAATTACAAATAAACCTATCATCACTAAATATCTTTTGTTTAAAAATTATCGATACATTTATACATCGACAATCTTATCGACAATGTAGCACATCACTACACCCGACTCATAAAGTGTCCGCACACGCCTCGCCGTGGCCGCACATACAAACCACTTAATTGTATCCCTCCCCCCACAGAACCTCTGCATCAGCCTGTCTGCGCTCAGCTAATATAATTATGTAAGCCTTTTCAACTCATTACGCTATTCAAATATTATAAAAGGAAAGGTAGAAATACTTCATCATTTATTTCGTATGAAAACATAATTTAAATTATAACAACGTGTATAAAGATACACTTTAACATCAATCCTGCCTAAATATTAACTATTAGCACCAAAATTGCAATAATTCAACTATTGTGCAAATCTAAATCCTTTAGGAATTGACCATCGAGTGGATAATCCGCTTTCTGCGATATGCAATTAAGGCGAAACGTGCCTCCTACAACCGCAAATTAATCCGTTTAATATAGTCCATTTAATGATAGCTTACTCAAAATAATCTACTATATTGTTAAGATAATAGCGTATTATTACTAATCGTAAGAAAATACACACTGTGAAAAACTATGTTTTTTTATGGTAGAAGGGGATAAACTAGCAGGGGTAATGCTTGATCCAAAGCCCACGGACATATGCAACGTAGAAACCGTAAATGCGTTGCCGGCCTTTGAAGGTGTAGTACGCTCTTCTTGAAAGCCTTTAAGTCGTAAGTAATAATCTCACCTGACACTATCTCCGTGAATTCATGACCGAAGTCCTCGGTGCGTTAGCTGCATTCGTGTGCCAACTACTTCACATGCTTTGTTGTACACCTGCAATAAAACAACCAGCAATTAATTTAAAAAATATTCCCGCTATCGTAAATCTGTCGTTAATAACTTTGCTATTTTACCAATCTTCAACGGGACATTTCCCGTTGATTCCAAAGTATTCATTTAGACCAGTAAATAACTTAAATTTTAATCACTTAGCATGATTTTTTTATTATTAAATAATTAGTAGATTTTTGTTAATTTACTAATATCTCCTTTAACCATTCCAACTAAGCTCTAGGCTTGTGCTAGGATATGGTTCACGAAAATACTCGAATTGCGTGGTTCGAACCCTCGACCGCAAGATCGGTAGTCCGTACCCCAAACATTATGGCTTGTGTTTTTATAACACTATATGCTACTTTATGAAGTTAATTTCCGTTAATCGTATCACAAATTCTTGTCAAAACATAGTTAAATCCTTTATGAATCGATAGCACGACACTGACTGAAACAACAGGCAGTAAATCACCGCATAAAGTAAATATTATTTGTACGCAAAATATGCTAACTATATAGAATAAAGCTTTGGCTATTCGTGTACTAGTATATAGTAGCACTAGAAACATATAAAGGTAGTTTTACAAGAGAAAGACAGTGATAGACAAGTAGAGAAAGAGATCTATACTATATAGAAAACTCAGTTAATAAGAACAATATTGATCAGAGCGAAACAATGGACAATCGCACAACCGTTGTGCGATTGTCGATTGTTTCGCAGCCAATTCAACTGTTTAGTGGTACAATTAAAAATGGAGCACCTACATACAAGCTCATAGGAATCAAAACGAGACTAAAAAGTCAAAGGTGTGCGTGTGATATAAATGTCAGTAACATCGAGATTGGTAACAAAAAAAACAAATGCCGACGGTAATAAGAATGTTTGAATGTGGATGAGACTAGAAAATATTAAATGCTTTTGCCTACTCTACTGGGTCAGTGGCGTGAGTCTTGTGTGGAGGAAAAAAAGGAAACATGTTCCGATATTGGGAAGTAATCAATCTAATCGATTTTTCCGATTCCCGTGTGGCAATGTTTTAGAAAATGAAATGAAAACAGAAGCGTATTTCTAAGTTTTCTCTTTCAAGTTGGTGTTGTGGTTTGCGTTGGAATAGCACATTGTAATATGAAATCACTACTATTACTTTAAAGTGAACGATTTTTTAATAATAATTTCATAAAGTTTCAAGAATAGTTTATTAGTTTATTGCTAGTATCATAAAAATGCATATGGCTATAAATAAGAAAATAAGTTAATAAAATTTGGAGTTACATTCTTGTTTTCGAACAGTTCTTAATTAATTTCGAACCGTGCTTAGTTAGTTATTTTATTACAACCCTCTTTAGTTTTATTTATTCTGATTAGTAATACAAACACTCACAGGCTCTTATCCTATTTAATTAATTAATTTTAAAGGTCGCAACGAGAATAAAACGACCTTATTATTTTTTTCTTAGAAGTTTCAACAGAAACAAAAACAAAATAGGATATTTCCTACAAAACATTCAGATTCCTATAAAAAAGACGAACACGCTTTTAACGCAATTCCTTAGATTATATATTCCTTATATTAGTCGGTGCGGATGGTCTGAGGGTCTATCACGAATAATTGCGTGACTGTTACAAAAACGCATTCGTTACATCATCGACAAAAATTGTACCGAGATTTGTCGGTATACTTTACGCTCAGTTAGGGCTTTACAATTCAAATATACTTTGTAGATTACGTTACAAAAATGTTCTAGCGAATAAGACCCCTATTGCGACAATTGACACGTAAGTTTACCGCTTTCTAATAAATGTGTTTATAACGATTGTCTTAAATGAATCACTTAATTATATAGGAGAAATTTAACAGATTACATTTTTTAGGTTACAATATTTTCGGCAGAATCTCACGGCATTAGCTCAATCGATTTTCAAAGGTATCGTGAAAGCGCGCAATATCCGGCGCGGATGTATTGTCGTCACTCGTTAAGAAAAATATAACAAAAGTGATAACGATACTTGTACGTAACTTTGGTGTCTAACGATACCAAAATAATCTATCTCTTCTCTCTCTTCCTTTCCTATGTCCGCAAAGTGGGGCAGAGGGCGTCCACAGTACGCCGCCAGCTCGCTCTGTCCTAGGCTCTGCGTTTGGGACTGCTCTGGGACCATGACAGTCTGGTTGCCTTCAAGTCGGACGCCACTGATAATAATCTATACTCTATGCTAATGCTATAAAGAGGAAAGATTTGTATTTTTGTATGTATTGAAATAACTCAAAAACTAC
>DVQG01001000.1:0-12098 GCA_018231605.1 Papilio ambrax
CTTTCTAGGTCTACCTCTACCGATGTACCCTTCCACACTCATAACTAACGTTCTCTTTGTAACATGCAATTCATCCCTCCTCATGACATGCCCATACCATGATAACCTTTTACTCCTTACTTTCTCTACTACGGGGGAATGTATGTATGAATACTAAAATTACATTTACAAATACATAGACCTATAATGAAAATTAGTGAGGATAATCGTCTAAACGTATAACTAAAGTATTATCAAAATTACTATCTAATATTTTGAATACTCTTAAATCTAATATCTTTCATTATCCTATTTTTCAAATAAATCTATTACAACTTTACGTATAATCTATTCTTTATGTGTACAATATAAATGTTAAGTACAAAAATATATTTTTTTCTCAATATTTCAATATGGGACCACATTTACCATCAATCATTGCGGTAATAAAATTGCTTATGATCTTTCTAGAAGGACGGTCTCGTCCGAGCCGAGCTAATATCACATCTGAAATAAAAATCCCAATTTCGGTTATCAACATTTTTTCCTTTAAATTGCAGTAAATGTGGTCACATAATGCGCTAGTTTATTTGGATCTAGGTTATTTGAAAACTCAAATTTTATCAAAATAAAACTCATTTTACATTTACGACAAAACATATAGATATCTATATGATTTATAATATTTAAACAACGTAAATACGTTAAATGCAAACTGTCAATTATCCAATACTTAGTTCAATTGTTGTTACTGGTTTTAGTGAAACGTTCTTATATGCGTTTTTTTAAAGTATACAACACCGTAAGAAATTCATACTAAAAGTGTGAAACGTTCCAAATTTGGAATTGTCTTCTAAAAAGCGAATTCATATAAAAAATATCTAACTATAGAAATCAAGGTCACCACTGAAGCGAATATAAACAAGCGACTATTGCGCAAGAATTATTCTATTCTGAACATCTTGAAAGCTAGGAAAATGTAGTTATTTTAACGATGCAATAATTGGCTTACTATTATTATAATATGTCAACAAACCGATTTTAAAACTAATTATATTGAAAAAGGACAAATTACATTAATAAAGAAAGATTAGTAACATCAACAGCGAAATTCCAAATGCAAAAAACGATTGAATTAATGCGCGGTTCACACTTAGCCAGTACAGTTGGACAGTTGCGACGGCCAGTCATAGATTATATGGATTCACTGGCGCCAGTCTTCACATTGTGCCAGATGATTGACAGTCCAGTTATTTAACGCTACTGACCAGCTGTACCGGCTAAGTGTGTATTCAAAACCAATGAGCCTTAGACCCACATTACACTTTGAGAAAAAACACAGATCGTATGACAAAAATCGGTAAAGTCGTCGAATACAAATTACAATTAAACGTACCAGTAAAAACTGCATATGGTACATTACGCTCTTGTTAATGGGAGAAAGTGAATTGTGAATGGGAGAAAAAGTCGTCGAAAGACGTACATACTAATTATTATAAAACAGAA
Source organism: Papilio ambrax (assembly GCA_018231605.1). Taxonomy (NCBI): domain Eukaryota; kingdom Metazoa; phylum Arthropoda; class Insecta; order Lepidoptera; family Papilionidae; genus Papilio; species Papilio ambrax. Next base: position 1,486 of record DVQG01001000.1, read on the forward strand.
GGCAAACTTACCCAACGTGGTCCTATTATGTGCTACTAGGTAGCAATGATATCCGAAGAGCGAGCCGAGCGTGGTCGCGAACATAAGGGCCACGAAGAACGCGAACACCACGTGGTAACGCCCAGAGCTAGCCGATGTACCGAAGTCGCCCTGAACGTACAGAAATATATGTTAAGTAACAGTTGAAAAAAGGCAACAATCCAAACTGCTCCCCTGTTACAATCTGAATAGTAATATTACTAATATTATAAGAGTGAAAGTTTAGATGGATGGATGGATGTTTGTTAGAATTTGTAGCTTACTGCTGAACGGATCTCGATGAAATTTGGCATAGACAAAGGCGACAGTATGGAAGAACATATAGGCTACTCTCTTTTGATTTTTTTTAATTCACGGGTACGGAGTCACGGATGTACGCCAGTACTAGATAAAGAGCTCTCAAAGAATATATTACAACTTTAGCAATATCTTCTATAAATCTAGAGTTTTCTTTAATGTTGCAAATGGTTATACGATGGTTTAACATAAGGTGACCCATTTGACCGTTTGTCCTCATAATAAAACATAATTCAGATTTGCCTGACGCAGTTTGAGGGACTGAAAGACGCATGCAAAGTAAACATGCTAATATCGTTCGATATTGCATGAAATTTGAATTACAAATTAGGGGCAGTCAGGGATCAGACGTAAGCTGTAAATCTTCAGTATTCGATCAACATCCGTTCCCGATAACAAAACAAGATGGAGATGAGATGCTGGAGGAAAAACACATTGTTAATGTCAAACATGACGACTGGCAATTTACATTAGACGGTGCGCAGAACGTAATTTTGAACATTCTAGAACATGGCAAGGAAATTTTTATAGGACGTTAAAGGATTTAGGGAACAAGGCCTATGACATCGTTTTTTCCCACCCATGAATAGACTCATCTAACATCTTTATAAACTAAACACTGTTTGTTTAGTTAATTGTAGTTGCCCTTTGTTTTTTTTAAGCAACTAGGTAAAAATGATGATTTTAAATTCGTTAAAATGATAACGATAGAGAATAACATTAATTGTGGTCAAATGTATCATTATTAGACGAATTCTTATTGGAACTTAAAGTTTGCGTGAAAAATATCACGGATTTATACATTATGAATGGATTAACGAAGAGCATTTTTCATAAATTCTTATCTATGCATACATCACGCAAAACTTACTATCTACTACGTTAATCTAATCTATTTTATTGCTATTTTTACGTGAGATACCGAGAAAATTGAAACTGAGGTTGAACGCATTGCCGCCTTTTGTCCTTAGTTAAAACTATGAGATCGTAAACATTTGCGTATAAAAAGAAAAATAATACGACGTAAAAAAAAGATCTATAGATTAATCGAATCACTAAAAGGAATAGTATTTATCTAAATTTGAAATACTAATGGATCAATTTATTATATACAGCCAAAAATAACTACATGAAGATTTACTAAAGTTATTCACAATGTTGCCAGTAATAAATAAATACCATATGCAAAGATTGTGTAGACCAAAGATCAATAAATATAGCATTGCTATCATTTTCCGATAAAACACAGTTATAAAGTAACAAGAATGTTACAATACACTACACTAATATAATAAAGATGAAGAATTTAAACACTGATCAGTAACTAATAAATTTGATGATTGCATTCGACAATTCAATTATTAAAATCAATAATACAAATACCAAAAATACATCGCATAATTAAACTGTTTATACCTATTATTATAAAAAAATTCGATTTGAAAATAAAGACTGCACTTTATACTTCAAACATATCAATGAAAAAAAAAATATGCAGCTAATTTTCAAACTTCAACAAAAAAGCTAATAACATTTTATACGCGATATCTAGTATACTTTAAGCTTATATAAGAAAAATGTTTTTTACCAATATTTATAATACAATACGTTATCTACTGTGACTAATTGATTGATAAAAAATGACCCGATACTAATTGTTTACAATTAAATTAACGTTAAAGCACAACTCTAAAGTATATGAAGTGTAAGAAAAAATTGTTTACGGTAATCATGTCCATGCAAGGTTTAGTATATGTGCCATTCTCAATCAAACGATCGCAGTGGGCATGCTTGTATTTCTGATACATCTGTGGACAGTTGCGACACATCATTTTAACATAGGGGATGCAAGAGAGCGGACGCGGGCGAGGAAGCGGAAATTATAAAAAATTATAATTTTTAAAAAATCCGAATGATAATTTAACAAGTATTATAACAATAGTGTTAGATAGTTCAAATGTAGGACTCGATATTTTTTTGAGGCACTACAATTTCCTGCACTTTCACCCACGTACGCAATTTCTCTATTAACACACAAAGATAAATTATACAAGAGTTTCAATTTGCTTGTATTAGTGAGGAATCTGAAGAGTATTTTCCTATAATAAATGTAATACGTAACATAAATGTTCATTTTTTGACCGACTTCCCAAAAGAAGGAGGTACTCCATACGTCTGTGTGTTTTTTTTGTGATTTCCTAAAACTAACAGTCGACTTAAAACCCCTTCAAATCAACAAGATTAATGTAGGTTTGATATAGATTATGCCTACAGCTAAAAAAACTAGGTGCAAAATCAAAATATGTACATGAAAATCAATATCATGCAACAAGGTTTTCTTATAGCTTCAACCGACCGACTGCATATAAAACAGCACTTAAATTGCAAATAACATTGTCGCTACTGACGTATTGCCACTTCAGGCGACAGCGTCTGAAAACTAAAAAAATTGACTTTTATGCAATTTTTAGTTTTCAACACCTTGTACCTCTTCAAATGGTTAGTAGCTAACTAATAAGGCATGAGATTCGCGCATATCAGAATCTTAATACTTTTCTATTTATCTATACTAACATTACAAAGAGGAAATGATTTTTGGATTTTTGTATGTATTCGATTCACGTAAAAACTACTGGAACGATTTTAAAAATTCTTTCACCATTAGAAAGGTAATTTATCTGCGAGTTATATAGGCTATAGTTTTTTATTATTTTTTAATTTCATGTGGACGAAGAAACGAGGAACAGGTAGTTTATATTTACAAATGTCTTTTCTATGAATAAATAGGTCTACATTTTTCTAGTACTTGGGTTGCTGATACTAAATATTTAGCGTTCACTTTATGGGATATGTAAGGATCCGAATATCATAAGCAAGGAAATCTAATTCACTCTGATAATACGATTTATAGAGCATTTTATGTTTCGTAACATTGAAGTTATAAAAGTAACCTATGTAAGGTGTAAAATAATTTTTTTACGCAAACTCGTATATACGAAACTGTATTACCATATACATCGAACAAATTACTTTAAAATGCTTCATTGAACAAGACTACATTTCATAAAAAATCCAATATACTTCAAAAACAAATGCTTTGGATTATCAAAGAAACTTAAACAAAATCCATAGCTCATAATATTTATATATTATAAATAACTTTAAATCTGTCTTTATTATTACTCTCTTTAGTATAACTGCTTAGAACTTGACCAATGGAAGCGTAATTTCATCGCTGACTGTAATAGCAATATAATTGGGAAGTTGCAAATTAAACAAGAATGACATGTTATTGTGTATGCATTGTTAAAAAAAATTCAAGCAATATTTGACAATCCATTCAGCATAGAAATAATTATATTCGAATCATATTTAAATTGTGATTAATAATGATAGGTTAAAACAATGATATCATCAGAATGTACGTTATCAGAACCTTGTCACAGTTTGCCTATAATATGACGTCACGCAAGTATGTAAATTCATAGTTTGTTATAGTGTGGTTAAAACTTTGAACTACCGTAATTATGTTTTATTGAAAATGTGCAAAAACTGAGATTCCCTTATATAGCTGAACTTCAAACATTTCTTGTAATAGTATTTTATCTTTATTTTGATGAGAATGTGTTAACATAGTTTATTTATAATACAGCATAGGCATCGCCAGAAGGTCTAGGCATACTATGTCACTAGGCCAGTTTTAGGGGGAAGAGGCCTCATTAATATGATCCATACTTCAGTCAGTTTTTCTATTTTATTTCTCGAATCTCAGGTACTCTAGTTGGGGCCCAGCGACACCCATCATAGTCAGTTCTTATTTTTTTTAAATACAGTACCAAATTGCAAAATCTTAATTCAAGATAATGCTAAATAAACCGCAGAGGTTTAATTGGACCATCATATAAGAAAAAAGACAATCCATTCGCATTCCTAAATTATCTAGTAAGGAACTAAAAAGTACAAAGAGTTAAAGAAATGAGTAAGATTAAAGTGGTCTACCTTCCAGAACTTAATGAAGTAAGGCAGGCACGTTGACATGATGAATAGACAGTAGATGAGAGCATAACCGAGGAAGAGCATGAAGAACTTGTAATTGTGGAAGCAGACACAGTTGTTGACCCACGGGCAGTGGTGATCCATCTTGAGGACGCAACGGGCACAGATGCTGCAATGGTGTGCTCGGTCCGGCTTCACCAGCACACAACGGTTGCAGTAACGCACCGACCCAGACATTGTTCTGCAAATACACTGATACAGTAAAACAACTGCCAACATACTCCAAACCACCAGCGATAATCACTTGAAAAACTTTGCTGTATTGCACTTAACTGAAAATCCCATAAAAACTATTAAAAAACCCAGTATTAATTTTTATATTACTTCCTATTTTCATGAACATAGACAAATAGAATTTATAACAAACGTTAATGTTTATTACCGAGTAACTATAGGTAGATCTTTGGCAAAATTATCCAAGAATGTCCTTTGAGCATCTTCTGATTCAGCACTAAGCAATTTCTCCAAATCTTCGGGAGGTAATTTATACTGGAAATTACATAAAACATCAATTGAGAGTCAATTAAATAAGCTAAATTTTTGTAAGTAAATGAAATATTGTGACTCAACTCCACTAAATTACTACTACAAAATGATAAAATAGGTGAGAAGTAGACATTAAAAATAATGTGCAAATATGTGCAAATGGACAATTTACATATTGTTGATTGTTGTATTATAATGACAATAAATAATGACTTGATAAATGCCTTTTGATGTAATAATAAATTATGTAAATGATCTCAAATGAGGTAATGTAATGATAATGCTTGGTAGAAGTTAAAATTAGAATATTTCAAAAAGTAAGAAATTTGATATTTTATGTCAATTATGACATCAAAAGAGAACACTTTAAACATAACAGGATAAATCTTTTTAAAACACAAAAAATATCGGATTAAACTAGCACAAAATTTATAGCACTTACACAACAATATATATATTAGACTTAAAAATAAAGTGTAAATATAAGACAATAAAAAATTCACAAACAATTAATCAGGTCATGGATACATATTGTTACTTGTTAACAGAGGATAATTTACTGACAAAGAAAAACTTCATTTTATTGCAAAAAAAAACAAGTGTATTTGTGGCTTAATATTAAACTTACTTTTTCGGGAATCTGTTTTATATCAGCAAAAATCGTCCGCCAATACGACCAGCAAAACATTATCAGAAGAATGTGATAAACTAGGAGATATATAGTTTTTTGAACGGTACTCTCAAGTGTAACTGAAAAATAAAATAATATTGTAATTTAAGAAAATGATTTAAAGCATTCTTAAATTATTATTAGTTAATAAATGACTTACAAATGCACAATTGGATAACGTAGGCATAGTAAGACCAAGTTATGATCGACACCACCAAAATTACAGGGAGCCACTTAAAAGCTCTCCAACACCACATGTTGCAAGTCCTGCAACACCCAAAAGATCTTGGGGAAGACAACCTGTTATTATGAACGGATGAAGCCATTAATGCCAATTTATTATGAAAATATCCATTATTCAACTCGTACGAAAATGACAACCTCAAAATGAAAGTTACCAATGGTGTTACAAGTTGCAAAATTTTAAGGAAGAAATCGATTTATAAAATATTTATTCAACTTGAAAGTAACAATTAATTTGGTTAAGACTACGAACCTATTGTTAGGAATGTTTCAAAAAAGTGATTTTTAATAACACGATGAGAAAGAGACTACGAATTGTTTAAAAAAATAACAATAAAAAGTCAAACCAAGTCTCTCTACCATAGACACTTTTACTTAATCTGTTTTTGCCAAACAAAACCAAATGTCAAGCAAAAACTATTTAAAAGTTTGATTTCTTCCTGTGGCGTGAAATTTTGTTGTTTTTATAGTATCCAAATATTTTATTACACACAACAACACATTATTAAATCATGGAAGTTAAAGAATGTAGTGATTTGACAGAGGAGGTAAGTTAAAATTAATTAAGTTTGGTACATAGAGAAAGTGAGTATTGATTGTTATTCTGCTGACATGACATGTTTCAGAATCAATTCATCGTTGACGATGTGAGTAAAATTATAAAAGAAGCCATTGAAAATTCCATCGGAGGCACGGCCTATCAACATAATAAAGTTAATCAGTGGACATCGGCAGTGGTGGAGTCTTGCTTGAGCCAGCTAACAAAGTTACAAAAACCGTATAAATATATAGGTATGTTCCGTTCGTTTTGTATAGTAGAATTTGAGAACACCGGTTATAAAACTCAATTATTGTGTTATATATACAAAGTTTTCGGGTAGTTTGGTTTTTTACTTTTGTCTTTCATGAAGCAAATGACAGAATTGTTATTTTAATTTGTGTATTTCAGTTATAATTGGATTAATGTGAGCTCCATACAGACAGTGATGAATTCATTTAGACCTAACAATTTTAATGTATAGTATGAATATTTAAAGTATGATGTTACATAAGCTATAAAACTTTATTTGTAATGTATTTATTGCTTTGTATTGACATCAGTTTAGTCAAAGTAAATGATTATACTCTCACTCAAAAATGGGCTTTTCTTACCTCTTTGTAATTTAAATTTGGATTTGTTTCTATTACAGTAACCTGTACAATTATGCAGAAGAATGGTGCTGGACTCCACACGGCGTCTTCGTGCTTTTGGGACAACAATACCGATGGATCTTGCACCGTGCGTTGGGAAAACAAGACTATGTACTGCATCGTCTCTGTCTTTGGTCTCGGCATATAACATTATGTTGCACAATTATTATATATCAATCACAAACTTTCAAAAATATAGATTTTGAGTAATAGCATATTGTACATAAATTGCTGCTTACATCACTACAGCTCAATTAAAAAAAATGTAATGGGTATGTAACATCATATATATTGTTTAAATTATTTAATAGATATAATTAAAAACCCAGTATAGTATGTAATGTGATTTAGACATAAAAATTGTGTTTGTTTAGTTTTTTCATTCATTTTGAATTCAAATTGTATCAATAAATTATCACTTTATACTAATTTTCTTTGCCTCAATTGAAAGTTAAGTTTAAAAGTCATTACATAATTTTAAGTAAGTAGGATATATTTTCTTACACAATAAATATATTCAAAGCCAAAATTCATTTTATTTTAATTTAATTTTTATATTGGTTTGTCTTTACCGCTTCAGTAAATCTTTTTTTGTTTGTCATTTTGCTTTAGCATAAGTCACAATTTTTTTTTAAATTTTATTGTTGGCAGCAGCTAAGGCTTAATAATATACAATGAATAGATTACGTAAAAACCTCTATGTATTGGAAGAAAATTCTAGCCTCTCCCCTAACCATACTGTTCTCTTAACAATTGGATGATATGTACTGGAAGGGAAAATACACTCTTTCCGTACAATCACTTTTCTGTCCATAAGACACTGCTCATCATCAACTGCTAGGGCTGACTATAGGCAGTGGTCACATCTCTATTTTAGTGAAATGTATGTACCTCTGGCTAGTTTCCTATCACATACTATGAAAAAACTACATTGTACTGCTTCAGTACATTGAAAACCTTTAGGACAGGGGTGGCTAACCAGTCGATCGTGACTATTATTCCAGAGTCCAGACTGTTGTGAAGAAAAAATATAAATAGGTACTGAGAGTATAAATATAATACATATTGTATACTGAACTATGCTGTTTCATTTAAGATTTCAAGTAGTACGTAATTTGGGAGATTGTACAGTATGTCGTCTAATTCGTGGGTTTAACAAACTTGGCGACCCGTGCTACGGTAATGTTACATGAGATTTGCAAACGATGCAATACTAGCACAGTAATATCTAATGAATGATTTTACAAATTTAACGTCAGTAGTAAAGCGTGGGTTCACATTACTGAAACATAAGAGCTGTAAAACATTCAACACAACGAAAATTTAAAAAATGCGATATAAACTTACTATATACTTAGTTCCGATTCTTTACGACCATTTTCTGTTTGTGCTTAAAAAATTATTTAACGAATGCTCGCTTTTTATTTCTGCTAGTTGAGGCTGAGGAAAGAATAATTTAATGTATCAAATTTAATTATTGATTTAAGTAGATAACTGTCTACTTAAATACCGACTACGATGATCCAAGTAAAGTATTGTCTGCTCGTCTAATTTCTTTTCGTATGACCTATTTTTATTAAATAAAATGGTAAAACTCATTTCATTCAGAACCTATGTGCTGATATAAAGAGAAAACACATGATTGTTTTGTATTACTTTAAAAATTAAATTAATTATACCGTTTCGAAATCAATATTCGTAGTTAACACAATGTCTTTCAGCTACTAATGTTTATCTTTAAAATGGCTTAAAGGATCTTGATGGAATTTGGCACAGATGTAGAACATTGTCTAGACGAAAACATAAGTTACAAGGCAACCATAGAAAAATGTTTGTAAACCTTAAGAACAGTAATTAATCATTCCACTTAAATAATTCGACAGATGAAAATAAGTTAAGGTACCTTTCATCGAGCACTACCGAGTAATATCGGCTTTCGAAACATTTGTACATAAATAATAAAAAAATTAATAACATTCGTGTTAACTCGTGACATTTTTAAAATAACAAAAAACGATCATAAAGTTTACGTAACACAAATAAAGAACGGAGCTAACTTTAAATGTTCGCGGGTAACAGTTTGAAGCGAGCCATATTTGTATCACGTGACTATCATCGATCCAATGGTCGAGCGCGTCTCGGGTCCATTCAACTCAGTTTCGGGCAGCGCCGGGGAGGGACACTTCACAACACCGATTCTATTCATACATAGGAAATATTTATATATTTCTATCTCGTTTACTCGTATTGAGAAATAATCAACTGAATGGTGAACAAGCGAAATGGGAATACGTTCGAGTGGAAATTATTGTGAGCCAGGCCAGGCCAGTCGCCATGTAGATTTTTTGATGTGGGTGTTGTGTCTCGGGATGTCAAACGCATTAGCGATTATTATTTTCAAGTGAATGTTAAATTTGATGCAACTTATCTTCGGAATAATCTAGTTGTGATATATATCGATGTTAAGTGGACACATTTCTTTGTGATCGTGAACAATTTGAGTGTGGTCAAGGCAGATAATGGACTGGTGGGGGGCTGCTAAAATACTACGCTAGGATAGTAACAACGTTTTACTACTCGAGAGGTGTTCGTGGTGCTAATAAAATTTCTCATCTCGCCGCGAGCGAGTCGGACTTCCATTTTGTTTTATTATGTGGTTTGTTCGTTGTTTATACTGTGCATCTTGCCTGCGACAATGGAAAGTGACGGTGAGTACTGGGTAGTCTGTAGCCAGTGGGGTCGGGGCGCAATGTCTGCGCATGTAGGCCGACCACGACGGTAATCTTGCATGAGTTAATAAATAATGCTATTCGATTTTGTGCATCGTTATGTGGCGCAGCCGTCGTAGCGGCACGATGACTTCATTAGTCACAGTTGGTCCACGCGTTGCCGCCGCGCTTGCCTCAGCGACGTGGATCTGCGCGTAAAACGAGTGTAAACTGACTGATTTTAGTTGCAGTAAGCATGCATATACTGTTCCTAGACGAATAAGCGCCCTTGTTAGTGGTATGGTCCTTATCAGCTGATTTTAGTTTGAGAACTAAAACAACAACAGCTTGTCAAATGTTTATAAATAAGCCAACATCTAATGCAAGTTGTTTTTGATTTGTTATGCTGCAGGTTTATAACCTCAATATTCAGTTTTACATCATTGTTGTACTAGTGATGTAAAGAACCTTAAAAAATATGTTAATTTAGTTAATTTAAAATGTAATTTTCCAATAAATAACTACTTAACGTAAGTTAAGGGTAAAGCAAATAGGTTTCAGTCATATTTTTTTTAAATTAATGAATACCAAATGGTAGCAACTTTAACAAGCTAAAATTTCATATGCCTACTGTAAAATTGAAAATTTGTACTGAAGCATACTTGCTTTAATACTCATTATATACTAATTACATACCATGTAGCAATGTCCGGGAGCAATGTTGACCAGTGGAGACATGTCTGGTTAAAAAGGTTTTAACTATTGTGGTATAAAATATTTTCCCTTTTGCTTGTATCATAACAAAATGTGTGAACTTAGGTATTTATTTGACAATATACTGACCACTAAAAATAGCATTAAATTCATTACATTTGTCTGTTTATATTATGTAGTTATTAAACAAATTTCTTCATTATCCATTA
>DVQG01001001.1:0-12095 GCA_018231605.1 Papilio ambrax
CAGTGCCGAGTAACATTACTTTTTAGTACATCGTACGTGTACTACCCAAGACTATGTAGCATGCGACGATCTATGCACGAATTTGAAAAAAGTATCGAGTACTAGCTAGCTGTTGCTTGCGACTTCGTTCACGTGCAATTTAAAAATATTGCCAATGTTACTCACCGATAACGTATTTTTTAAAATGGCCAATAGTTTTGAGTTATTTAAATACAAAAATGCATAACTTTCCTCTTTATAAGACGAGTTATAGATTTTTTGATCTTTTACTGAATTTCTTACTTTGTAATAAAGTCACTATTAGTTTTAGAAGTAAAATTAAAGTGTTTGTGCATAATAGAGGTAATAAAGAAAAAATAAAGTTACTGTAAATATATAATCAACAAAACCAATCAATTGGGCAATTAAAATACTGATATTCTCTGTACGGCAATTAACAATTTACAAAATGTACAATTTTTACATAAGTAGACTTAATTACTATTTACATGACTTACTTAAACTTATTAACGACTTACATAAGCAAGTTGTCAGAATTCGCAGCATGTTTTTTATAACAAAAATTCTTACACTAACGAAACGCTTTAGGCCATGTTTTCACGCTATTTAATTTAAGTTTTGATTGAATTTGAAGAAAAAAAAACGGGATACGAAAAAGGGACAAAAAGTAACAGCCAATAGCAACAAATAAGCAAGATTACTATGGTAACAGTAATTGCAATCCAATGGCAAAGACCTTCATTGATATTTAATGAATTTTGACATTTGCAAATGAAAATTTTACAGAATATAAACAATAAAATAAAGTTTTATCACTGTTACAAATGCCAAAGCATTCCCTGTACAACAATGTTATGAAGAGTACGTAATAAATGATTTTACACGGTAACTAGTGAAACTCTATGGTACACAACACAAAAATTCTTATAAATATAATTCAATCCAAACTTAATGGTGGACTGACGTCAAATTCTTCCCCAAACGGATCTATTTTATCACCACAGTCCTCAGGCTTACTACAAAAATTCAATTTAACTGGATTTGCATTTCTCTTCATATGCTTATTAGATATTTCAGGAGTAGATTCTGTACAACTTATGGCACTATTTGTATTTGGTTTATTGTGTAATTTCTCACTGGCGACACTATTTGAACTGTCATTTCTTGAAGCTAAAGGACTCTTAAATTCTTTCGTTGCATTTTTCGATTTGTTCATTATATGAATAGCTTTTAAAGGTGGAGGTTCTCCATACATTTTAAGTTTAGCAATTTTCTCGTTCACTTTCTTTTTTCTTAATATAACGTCAGCTGGCACGTCTTGTGTATCGATTTGTTTGAATGTCGACTCAAAGTCTAAGCCGCTAAGGTTGAAAATATCATCAACGTGATTTGGTTTACTGGCTAATGGAGAATCTATGAACACTCTGTTTTTCGATATATTGTAATCACTATAATTTATTCTATAAGGAGAAACGTTTTCAACGTTTTTAGTAATTGAAATATTATTTTTTTTAGCAACACAACTTTCACATAGCTTTTTAATATTTACAGATAATAATCTTTTATTTAAATCGTCCATCATTATTCTGACATTGCTGTGTTTGGAAGTTTTTGTAAAATAAGAATATTCAGTGGCTCTATATTGTTGTATGCCTTTTCTAGAATTTCCTGTTCTTTTTTGTAGATTCATGCACGCAACAACTATACCCGAATCGAGAATATTTTCATATCCGAACTTTTTTAACCCGCCCCAGAAATTGACACAGATTATATTTTTATCCATATCTGTTAAATAGACATTTTGAAATTGTTGTCCTTTTGTTGCTTCGAACTGACCGATAGATGGCTCTATTGTAAATATCAACCCTACAACGTCAACTTCGTTATAGTCCGTGACAGCTGTGGGCATTTTGACCAAATTTTCAATCCTATAGCAAGTTCTTTTAAGGTTTGTGACAATTTGTTGAACTTTTTCGTTCACTTTATAGTTTGATCGACTGAAAACACTCTGTCTACCAGCGGACAGTTGTATTTCTGAATATCTGAAATACAGAAATTAGACATGTTACATTTTAAAATGAACAAGCGATCGCTTGCGACTTCGTCACCGCAAAATATCAAAAATAACCTATAAAAAGCAGTCCCAGATATTAACCAAAATAAAATCGGCTTGCGGACAACAAATTAAAAACCACGTTTTCATTATTAACCTGAATTGAAAAATATTAGATTTTTTTTCGATGTACCACTGCAGTTTTACTGTATAGATATAGGGATAGGCGTTTATTTAAATTTATTGAACTACTTTACCTTCTAGCCGTAGGGACAATATTAAAAGCGTCTATCCATGTTCCTTCTTTTACAATATCCATCACAGCTTCATTTGGTCGCCAAATTGACATCATCGCTGAAAAATCATGAATATTTTTTGAATTAAACATATTTAGTACTGGCAATGTTATTTAGTTCTGTCTGAGAAAAAACATGAGTATAAAAAAGGCATAAGAGAAAAAGACGTCACCAATTGATGTTCTAGATTAGGTCTAGAGGATGTTTACTATGAATATACACTTTTCCCAAGTTATTTTAATACCTATTCTATTCTGTAATTAGCACCTACCTTTGGAAACCTCTCCATCATCACCGACATCAGCAACCCTGATCTTCATAACAGGCACCACGTTTCTGCTGATTTGCAGACCCTGTTCCTTTACCCTGTCACTGACCCTGGCCTGTAGAGTTTGCAGGACAACTTCCCGCCGTCGGTCTGTGTACTTCTGTAGTGTTGTGCATTGCGTGCTTGTCAAATTAGCCTGGGAGTAGATTTTAGCTTATTAGTTCAAAATGGCTTTAATGAATTTTAAAGAAATCAATGTTCTGTGCTAGCGGCCTGGGCTCGCCTATCGATCGATATAAAAGTCGATTTCTACGGCGCCCATATTTACCATGACTATGTTTAACGGGTAAATACTGAAACGGCAATCATACTAATATTATGAATGCGAAAGTTTAGATGGATGGATGTTTGTTTGTTAGAGTTTGTAGCCTAAACTGCTGAACGGATTCCGATAAAATTTGGCATAGATGTAGAGGATAGTCTGGAAGAACACATAGGCCACTTGAATTTGTTTTTTTTTTAATTCCGCGCGGACAGAGTCACGGGCGAAAGCCAGTTCAAGACCATGCTTAAATTTTTCCATTAAAATTTGGACATCTAACGCTAAGTGTTTAAATTTTGTTTCAGAATATGACCATAATTGTTATGTGACAGTTTTTTTAGTTTGCAGCGGCTATTCTGGTAATTTAACAACATATAGTAAAAATTAAAGTCTAATTCAAGTAATACCAACACCAGTTTTAGTATAGTTATTATGTGTGTACTATACTTACAATAAACTCTCCAGAATCTCTGCTCCTCTTCATTAATCTGTGTATTTGAGAGCCTGTCTCCAGATTTCTGACATCCACGACACATTCTGAATCTTGTGAATCCTGGTTCATAAAAATGAAATAGCTAGATCTTATCATACTAATATATCTGTCCTTATCACACTAATTTAGTAGGATAAGGATAGATGTTGATGAATATTGTGCTGTTATACTAACCTCATCGATAAATTCTTTCTGAACTTCTTCGTAAATCTTCTCCAGTAACACTTGTCTGTCGGATTCATATTTCATTTGATATAAATGTTCCAGACGCTCTGATCTAGTCACTTAAATAGATAAACAAACCTAACATGAGTTATAAGCCAAAATGGAAACTTCAGCAACCCAGCATAAGTAATGTTAGTTTTAAAATAATTTAGGTACATTAAGGAAGGTCTAAGTATTTTTATTAGTGTATTCTTTTATATTTCTCCCCAGATTTAGATTTAGATTAAGCTTTCTCGTTGTGAGCGAGTGTAAAATTAAGTACATGTTTTCCTTCATCTATTCTGTAAAACTCCGTGTTCTGTTTTAGGATTCATTGAAAACCGGCGCTTCGAAGTACATCGCGGCACATGCCGTATGAATTCCTTTTCTTTTTTTTTTTAAAAAAAAGCGAATTTCTATCTTTCTTAAAAAAAATAGCGAAGTGAATGCTTCCGTAATAGCAGATACTTTTAATCAACAAAAGAGATGCACTAAAAGGAGATATTTCTCCTTCTTATGATTCCCATTCTCCAAATCCAATTACAAAAATAAATATTAATTGCGTCTTAAAATGTATGTGTCGTTTTAATAAACGGTCGTTTTAGTAAACATGATAATTCATGTTAGACTTCCTAAGAACCTAACAAAGAAAGAATTTTAAGAATCGCTTGATATCTTCATTTACCTGTACTCCCATCCTCGAACTTTTCAACATATAGTGTTGGATACACTCGCGTCACGAGGGCGCGTAATTTGGACACTTTCCCGCCCTCCAGCTGCACTTTTGACAGACGACTCAAGATGGCCGCCCCTTTGTGATAGCCGAGCTTGGCGTCAAAACGCGCGCGCCGTGTACAATTGCCGAACAGTTTTAACCTCACTGCTGAGGTATCCTACAACAAGAACTTAAGTTATAAGTACTTCGGTAAACGTAGACTTAGAAAGATGGATAGACTGCGTGAAAGAGATGACCGTTGCGCAGAACGTACGAGAGTAGGATAAAGAGTGAAAGATGATGATGTCCTTTAAATCAACAATATATATCTTAAACTTGCTAAAAAGAGACAGGAGTATAGAAATAGAGAAAGAGGAGTCTATATAAAATTACCTCCCATGGTGCGATCCCTTGTTCGCAGTTCAGTAATTCAGCACCATTTGTGACTAATTTAGTACCGACTCTGATCTTATGGTCTTTAACTAGTCTAGTCAACATCTGGTCTAGACTAGATTTTATACAGTACCAGCCGTCAGTTAGAAGCAGTTCAATATTGCTTGTATCTGGTATACTGTAAAGACAAAGGTTATGTTTTTAATTTCTAGCGTTTCTTGTACTATTTCCTCTACCATAGCTATAGTTGCGTTTTAAGCGATTTGTGTCGTTGACCATAGAAATAATTTGTATCTTTAAGATATTTTTTTTATATTTACAAACCTCTCTGCTATAACACCATCAACATAAATCGCAATCACTCGTAAAACCATCGTCTTTGTCGATACATCATCCTTTTCCAGTAACTTTCTGAACGCAGGCCTTTCTACGTTGTACAATTCTCTGTCATAACGATATTTCAGTTGTTCTAATACATTTTTAACACTACAGATACTTTGCATTTTGTATTTAAATTCTTTTTCATATGAAATCAATTTAAAAATGATCAATTTCAGATGATTGTCTACCCAACCGTCGGGTATAATATTTTTATTAACCAGAGATAAAAAATATGATTTTAAATCGTCTGTACTCAGAATCTCGTCGCTAACTTCATTCCGTTTATTTGAAAATTTGAATTCTAACGTATTTTCGAAGTTAAAAGATAAAATGTAAAGATCTATTTCAACAGATTTGTTAAAGTTAATATCTTTTAAATTTTTCATAGACATTTTATTATTTCTCTTATAATTTTTATCAAATGTGAATTTCATAGAAGAATTTACTTCGATTGCCTTGTTTTCTTTGGATTCTATTTTAGGAATCTCCCATTTATTGTATGGCACTTCAAATCTTTTGAGTTTTTTAGCTCTTGGACATGAAAGAATAGGGCTACCACACCTTTTAGTAGTTTTTGGTACGTCTTTACAAAAATCTTCAGTGTACAAAGTATCTTCAAAGTTATTCAATAGTTGGGTATTCATTATATTTTCTGTACTACCCTCATTTTTCTTGTCGGTAGTTTGAGAAAAATTAGTTACTATAACTTGATCATTTTGATTGAAATCCGTTAAAACTCTTTTAGATTTATGTAATGCGTCTTCGGAGATTTTGATATTATTATTATTTGCTGTTTTAAATAGTAATTTAAAGTTTGTACTTGCTTTATTAATTGTTGGAATGAACTTTTCTGTTGATTGACTTTTAAATGGAGATTGTTTATTTTCTTTTGAATCTTGTGATATTTTGGCATCTAAAAGTTGATTTGATATTTTAATTCTTTTACTATTTGGTAAAATATCTCTATATTCTTCATTACAGTTGTTTTCACTGTGTGTTTCAAATTTATTAATTGTCTGGTCAGGTTCATTCAAATAATTCAATTCAGTATTTAGTAGATTATTATCTGATGCTTCCGCGCTGTTTATAAGCTGTTCATCTATATCTAAAAACAATTTCTTACTTTTAGCTAAAGCTTCTTCTGAAATTTTAATAACTTTATTACTTGCTGACCGAAAACCATTGAAGCCTTGATGCATATTAAAGTTTTGCCCTACGAATGGTATTTTTCCTTTAAAATTATTACATTTTTCATTCTCATTTTGGACATTGTCGTTTCGATGTATTTTATTAGTCAATTTTGTTTGCTTTTCTTCCAAAACATAATTTTCGACATTATTATTATCGTTTTCATTTATTTGCAGATCCTCAAATAATTTCTTACTTGCAGCTAATGATTTTTCTGAAACCTTTACTTGCTTATTACTGGCAGTTTGAAAACCTTTAAAAACTTGATTCATATTTTTGATTTCGTTACTTTTATGGCTACTTTCTATTCTGTAGTTTTCTTTTGCACCATAACTTCCAGAAAATTCATCAAGCATATCTTTAAACAGTTCACTTTTTGTGCAAACATTGACAGACTTCTTTATGTGATTATTACGTGGAATTTTAAATTGTATAAACTCATGTTCATTGTTAGATTTATGTGATTCGTTATTATCAACTGTAGAACTCTTAGTTTGATAAGTTTCTTTGATATAATTATTACTTTGTATATTATTTTTCACACATTCATTAGAATTATTTTTTTCTGGCAATTCAATGTCATTTTTTATATCACTGACAATATCTTCAAATACCTTTTTACTTTTTACAAGAGCCTCTGATGATATTACAATGGGTTTCTTACTAGCTGTCACAAATCCACAAGTTTCTTTTTCATTTAATGTTGAAGGTTCCTTGACTATGTTTTGATACAATGACTTAGTTTCTCTGTTTATACCTTCATCCTTTTTTGTCTCTTTATCCACTTCATTAAAAAGGTTAAATTCTTCGAAAATATTCTTTGTCTTTGCTAAAGCATTTTCTGTAATCTTGATTTTTTTATTGTTCGCCGTTTTAAAACCTACAAACATTTCTTTATTGACATCGATATTTTTATGGTGAATGTGCAATTCGTTGCTTTTACTTTCTGACAGTTTGTTATGTTTATTGACATGTATGTTTTGATTAAACCCTTTCTTGTCTTTTTTATTTTTTATTGGATTTTCAATTTTCTCTTCCTGCTCTCTATTCTCGAAATCAGTTGAAGCTGTGGCTAGTAACTCGTTTTCAAATTCTTGAAGAATGGTCTGATCATTCAGTGCAATTTGTTCTGAAACCTCAAGAAATTTATCATTATATTGGGCTGTAGTTTCGTTTGTACCATCATTTTGTAGAGCTGCATTTATAGAACTAGAAGTATTTGATATTTCCTTAGGATCAAGTATCTCATCAAGATTTATATCTTGAAATACCTGACGACACTTTGCTAAAGCTTTATCAGATAAGTTAATTTTCTTAATACTCGCTGTTTTGAATCCTATTAAATCAATCTCTTCTCCTAATTTTGTAGGCTTATTTCCAACTTTAATAGCACTTCCTAACTTATTGTGATCAATTTTGTTAGTACGTGGCTTTAGTTCACTTGACAAATTAACTTCAGAACTAGTGCTTGTATTAGTCTTTAGAAGTTTAGTACATAATTTATCGTCGTTACTAAGTTGTTGCAATACTGGTATATGTACTTCATCTCTTATAGCGTTTGGTTGGTTTTTGCTTGTTTTATCATATATTTCTACTAAATCAACTAAAGTTGGATTATAATCACAATCTATTCCGTCTAGAATATTTTGTGCTTTACAAAATGAGTCTGTATTGATTTGTATACTCTTGTTACTAGCCGTTTGAAAGCCGACATACATTGTTTTATCTAAGACTGTTGGATTACTTAAACAGTTTTCTAATGCACATGTTTCTGGTAATTCTCGAAAATTTTCTTCTTCAGTATTCTCTTCATCACTACAAAATATATCTTCTTCAAAGGATTTTTTAAGTCTTGTTTCTTGATAAACTTTATCAGGATCTTTGAATGGTTTTTGATCGATTTCATTAAAATCTGCATTATTCTTAGCAGTTGTTAATATTCTATTAGTTAATATTGGACTTATAGGTCTTTCACTAATTGTTGGTTTTGCATCTGTTATAAACAATTCTCTGTCTATTATTTGTGAATTAATAATTGCTTTGGCTAAATCAACATTGGGATTTTGTTCAATAACTGAAAATGCTAATAATTCAAAATTCTCAAATGCATCTAAAGTATAAGTAAATGGTGAAGTATTTGGACTCTGTAAACCTTTATTTTGACCTACAATAGGACTCAAATTTATGTTATTTTCAGCATTAGATTCCACATTGTTTATGTCTATATTACGTTTCTCACTAAAATGTGTATCTTCTAATTGCCTATAATTAAAGGTTTTAGAGGTGCTTGGTACACCTTCTAAAGTTTTCATAGATTCTTGTGTTTCATTTACTGCTAACTTAGAATCATTTTTGCTTGCTTGTGACACTTTCGGTGAGTTTTTCTTTACCTCAATATGATTCTCAAAGAAGGAATTTTCAAATTCCTGTGTCGCACCTTTCGGTGTTGCCAATATTTCAGCATTTACTACAATATTTATAAGTTGTGTGTCTGATACCCCTTGTGTTTCAAACTTTTGATTACTTTGTGGTCTCTGAAAATTGAAAATAATGATTACATATTTTTCTATTAATAAAACAGTATTAAACAATCGGAGATGCTAGAACTAAGATGTATTAGTAATACTAAAAAAAGTTTACAATAGCGGAGATTTGAACTCTTATATAATGAACAAACTTGCAATAAAAATATGTCAAAACCAATAGCTTTATAAATGAGATTACGTATAAAAGTTGTATATTTACATTATTGTCCAAGGATAATAAATATACTGGTTCCAAAGCTGGCTTTACGACATTCATAAGTCTTAGTCTACTTTTATCGGATTTCACACCATCCGCTCTCTGTAACGCATTCAACTGCTTAGAGATATTTGATAAAACATCTTTAGGTGTATAATTTACTTCAGAACAAAGTCTAGAAGAACCCACTTCACTAGTTTCAGTATAAATTTGTTGTTTTCTTAACTTCCTGTTTTTGAGTATACATTCAAAGTTATTGTCACTATCTTCATCCATTATTGTACCAACTTATACACATCATATTTTATTTCAAGAGTTAAGAACAGTATGTAACTTTTGTAATGTTCTCTTTGGATTCTACTTTTATTTTTATAAACAAGTTTTCGAAAACATTATTGACATTTACAACATGAAATTGAGATTGACAATTTCAATAATCATAACATTTTAACAGATTAATAATTTGTCTGTGGTCCAAGGTCTTTAATCTGTTTTTTTTTTCCGTTTTGTAATCTGCGAATGAATACTATCTGTGACAGTTGTCTATGAGTTGAGTTGAGTTAAGTTGATAGAAAAAGTAAAATAATACACATATATTTTGTGAATTTTCAGATAATTCTAGCAGTATCATAACTTCTGTTTTGCAAAAAGCAAAACTATATCTACAAAAGTGCTTTTCTGTCTTAAAAAATGGTACGTACATTTAATGTTACTTAAAATATCCGAGAAATTGAAAATGGAGGTAAAACTAAGGTTATGTTTGATATTTCAGTCTCACACAATTCTGCTAGTCCAGCCCGGTTCCAGGCCGGAAACCAGAACGTACTCGGACTACGAGAGCGTCAATGATTGTATGGAAGGCGTATGTAAAATATACGAGGAGCATTTGAAGAGAAAAAACCCAAACACTCCGACCATAACTTACGATATATCCCAGTTGTTTGATTTTGTTGATCAGGTAAGGTAGCTGACAAATTACTTCTAAATAGACTGAAAACATTCTAGTTATAATTGTATTCTGTATTTTACAGTTAGCAGATCTCAGTTGCTTAGTATATCAGAAATCAACAAATACGTACGCACCATACAATAAAGATTGGATAAAAGAAAAAATTTACATCTTACTCCGTCAAGCGGCTGGTCAAAGCGATTAGAGAAGCGTTAATTAAGTTTGTGTAAAGTTAAATTGTGCAAAATAAACTGGATGATGTTTAACTTTAGACTGTCGTGGTTTTTACAAATATTATGTTCGTAAGATACGGGTTTCCTTACCACGATTGAATTGTTTTAGCTTAAGCCCGTGAACATGGCGCATGCAACTATGCCGAAATATCGGGAGCTAAAACAATTCAATCGTGGTAAGAAACCCGTATCTTACGAACATTATAGATATTTTTTATTTATAATTTCAGGGGTAGATCCAGACCTCAGATAATCATTGATAATGATGCCGGTGGAGATGACGCGATGGCTATATTCCTTGCCTTACTGTACGAAAAACATTTCGAAGGGTAAATTTTAAATCTTCCAAAATTCTAGTCGCCTATATATATATACCCGTACCCGTTAGTATGTATATAAGTAATTCCGTTTACTTATTCAATACTAGCTTTCACCCGCGACTCCGTCCGCGAGGAATTAAAAAAGAAACAAAAGTAAATAGCCTATGTGTTCTTCCAGACTATCATCTACAACTATGGCAAGTTTAATCGAAATCCGTTTAGCCGTTATGGCTACAAACTCTAACAAACATCCAGCCATCCATTCATCTAAACTTTCGCATTTATAATAGGTATTAGTATGAAGTATGATTGTAATGTTTCAGTCCAAAGTTGATCGGCTTAACAACTGGCAATGGGAACACAAATTTGGAAAATGTTTGCAGAAATAATCAAAGAATACTTAAAGTCGTTAAAAGACAAGATGTAAGTAAACAATAAACCTTAGACTCTAAAAGCGCGTGTACACTTGAAACTGAACTATCGCACAACTGTTCAGTCTCGCTTTGATTTCTATCACTTATATGGAGGTTCGCACACTGCACGATTTTTAGTTGTGCTACTAAATAGATAAATTGACTGCGAAACAAACGACAATCGCACAACTGTTGTGTGATAGTTTAGTCAAAGGTGTGCGCCCGTTCTAAATGATACTAAAAATTTAATGTTAACACAACTTTGTGTACTAAGTTTTAAAAGAAAAATAAAAGAATTTTCTTTTTCAAATTTGACTGAATTCCCAGTGCATTTGAAACGCGGGACGGAAGATATAAAAGCTTGTTATGTTATGTTCAAAAACATTTTTGACAGGTTCCGATTTACAGAGGATCCGAAGCGTCACTTGTGGTTACACCTCCCATCACAGACTATTACGGGAAAGATGGATTAGGAGACTGTGGTTTGTATACGACAGGCTTAGCGCCATTAAAAGAACAAAGCGCTGTCACAGCACTCATAGAACTTTCAAAGATACATGAAGGTAAATAACGATGATATCTATAGAATAGTCACTAGAAATTGTCAAATACTAACGCACGCGACTTCGAGGAGAGTCTGGAAGAACACATAATGACACTTTTTTTTTGAGAAAGCTACTTCTTTTATAAAAAAAGATTCTAACTCACCGCAAGTAATGATGCCATTCTTTGAATATTTGTATTCTTCTACTAAATCCTCGTTAATAGCAACCGCAACAGCTGCCGGGTCTAATGCCTGCCACTCCTCGTTTTTGTCTATGGCTATTTTTTCAAATAGATTTTGCGCACGCATTATATCAGTGTCTATTTTACCCAATGATTCCAGTCTCCAATCCTATAAAAATATATGCAATTAATACTGTAGTCTTTGAAAGTAGATTATTCATAGTAACTGTAAGCTTAAAATGGCTGATTATCTCATGCTAAACGAAGTAAAATTAGCAAAGACTGAGGTATCAGTAAATCAATGACATTCTAGCTGATATTCAAAGAGATTAAAATAAGACATAGAGGAGGAATAGTTGATTTTTTTATAATAAAAGGGGGCAAACGAGCGGCGGGAAC
>DVQG01001002.1:0-12091 GCA_018231605.1 Papilio ambrax
TAATCTAGAGTTGCGCCAATTCTACAGCACGGTACTAATTTTGTTCCTAACAGTATAAAAGTATATTGTTACTGTTATTGTTATTAATGGGAGTGTAGATAGAGGAGGGCGAGATCTACGCGATGGTGAACCAGAAGGACGGCATGGTGGTGTTCCTGGAGAGCCCGGAGAAGTTCGCGTCGCCGCAGACGCTGTGTGTGCTGGAGCAGCAGATGGCGGCCTGCACCAAGCTGCACCACTACATACAGGAGATGGACCAGCAGATACAAGTCAACCCTCAGGTACCAGCGCCAATAGCCCAATAGTTTGGGGTACTGACTACTGAACTCCCAGTCGATGGTTCGAATCCCGCCATTCGATAATTGTCGTGAAACACATCCTAGAGCTTATTTGGAGTGGTTAAAGGAAATATTAGTAAATTAAGAAAAACCTATGTTTATTATTAAAAAAAAATACATTTACCACAACCACCAAATACTCAAATTTTCCTTAGTTAACAGCTTAGACACGTCAAAATTACTTTTACATTTTACGTTATAAATTGTGGTCTTGTAACGACCAATTTACAATCTAGGCTAATATTATAAAAAAGATTTTTTATGTATGGATATACGTAACTCAAAAACTACTGGGCCGATTTAAAAAAAATCTTTCACCATTAAAAATCTATGTTGTCAGTAACATAGGATATACTTTTTCATTATTTTTTAATTACCCGGGCGGACAGCAGCTAGTCTCAAAATTGTTTTAAAGAAACAAATTCTTTACTATTAGTTATTTTACTCGTTATTTTTCTCATACTAAGTCTACGCTAAGGTCCTCCCTTAGTGATTAGACTTTGGAGGGGGTTAAGGTTATTAACAGCTGCACTAATTACAAGAAATTACAACTATCTCATATTATAAAAATGATTGTTTTATCCTTCTAGTACGTAAAGAAGTCAGCAGGGAGTCACGACGAAGACATGCCAGCAACAAGCCAGAATTCAAAAACAACATATTCAATGTAAATAACAATATATTTCCAAAACAAGTGTAACAATTTAGTACATTAAAGCATCTCATATATTTATTAGCATTTTAATTTAAAACATAAAAAAAACACAATCCCATTCCCATTTTTTAAAGAGACTTCTATTAGAGTGCTTCGTGAACAGCCTCGGTGAATGCAGACATACTCTCCAACGGCGTTTGTGGCGTTATTCCATGACCTAAATTAGCGATATATCTAACTTTGCCGAACTTTTGGACCATATCTATTGTCATCTTCTTAATTTCATCCTGAAGAAAAAAAAAAAAACAAGAAAAAACCTCCTTTTTGGTAGTCAGTTAACAATATATAAAGTCAATGACTTTGTATTAGGAATTAAAAACTTAATGGGTAATTTGTATTCTTAGAGACTTTGTTCTACATCTGTGACAAATTTCTTTTAGATCTGTTTAGCTGTGACATAGATACCTTCTAACAAACAACCATCAATCCATGTATATAAACTTTCGCAATTATTTTACTAGAAAGGTTAGTATTTTAGTTCGCTTCGTCTGGTCTGTCAATATGAATCAAGTTTTTTTTAATCTTAATGTTATCCCTACTCAAAGAAACTGTAAAACATAATTTCTCTTTTGGTATCAGCAATAATTTAAAAAACATAGCTTTCATTTAAATTTTTAAGCAGTGCAAAATGACATTAAGAAATAACTATCATTTCAAAATTAAACTTACTGGAGATTTGTATAGGTCTTGTGGGTCTAGATTTCCTTGCAGTGTGATATTGTCACCTACTGTTTTCCTGGCCTCCATAGGGTCCACCGTCCAGTCTAGACCAATTGTTTCATATCCTAATGTAGCTTGCACATCCAAAGAATGACCTCCGCCTTTTGCAAACACTGTCTGTAAAATAAATTGCATTAACTTTTAATATATTACAATTAACAAAAATCTTATGTTAAATGATAATCAAAGTTGCTGAAATATGAAATAAATCTCTTGCTAGTTAAAAAATTGCATCTTTTTAAGAAAAAAAATTGAGTTAACTTTTCTAATATTACCATAGGAACTTGTTCCAATTGTTTCAGTTCAAGTTTTTGTTGAACTCCGCTCCTTATATCTTTTAAGTAAGGAGCTGAAACTTCTGCAAACTGTTCCCTTGTCAGATGGTCCGCACTTGATTCAAACACTTGTAGTAATTGAGCTCCACTTTCTACCTTTAAAATATAAAAGTTTAGTAAAGACTTCATACATCCTGCTATAAATGCTCAGTTCTGACAGATTTAAACAAACAATTTAGCTATTCAGTTAAAACTGTCTGAAATGTGCATATGTAATTGGCATTAGGAATATATGAGTAGGGAATATTTTATGATGAATGCTGATGCATATTTGTGTAATTAGCAGATTTTTTATCTTGGCCCATATTTGAAATATTTTTATTATAAATTATTTCTATATGACACAATTAACATTTTTTGGTCTGCTTTTTTAATGATTTTGTAGCCTACATTTAAAAAACACGGAAGAATAACATGTTTACAAGATATCTGGTTACTAAAATAATCAGTTAATGTTAACAAAGGTTATCTTTTATTCTCATGCAGTTGTGCTTATTTAAATGTATGCATTTAAAGTGTTGAAACATCTAAGAATATTTACGAAATCGATAGAGCTTCAAATTTTTAACACATTAAAAACCGCCTACTTGTTTTTCAAGTAAAATTTTATACAAAAAAACGTAGGCATGAAATGTTTATTACCTGCATAACTAAATAATCAATTATAACTCTTGTCAGCAAACTGAGCAGTTTGTGAACATCTTTTGGATATTTTTCGAGCCATTCTTTGGTCTTAGACATTGTTTTACTTCCACCACCTTCTATCATGTATCCCATTAGTGTGAACTGAAAAATAATAAATATTAAATCACTCTTATACTCTCGTATCTAAATGTGTTCAATAAAAAGATGCAGTGAACTTATAAGTCTTTGCAATGATAGAGAAACAAGTAAAAAGTTTAATTTTCTCTCCTCTTAATCAATTAACTTACAGGTGCTCCAGTAAATCCAATCAAAGGTACTTTGCCTTCTATTTTATGTCTTGTTAATGTTATCGCATCTCCAACATATGTTAGTCTGGAAACAGCCCCATCCTCTTGCAATTGATCTATTTCACTGGGACTTTGTAGGGGGCTCGGGAACACTGGACCCTGTAATTGCAAAGTTACATTGTATTGATGAAAATTAAAAACAAATGAAATCTCACAAACATACTTAATGATTTACTGCTTACCTTACCAGGATGCATTTCTACAGTCATACCAAGAGCTTGAGGGATAACAAGTATGTCACTAAATATGATTGATGCATCCAAATGTTCATAGCGCCTTAATGGCTGGAGTGTAACTTCACATGCCAGTTCAGGAGTCCGACATACAGTAAAGAAGTCATGTTGTGCTCTAACCGCCTGGAATTCCGGTAGGTAGCGGCCTGCTTGACGCATCACCCATACCGGTACTTTATCTACTTCCTTGCCTGTAGCTGCTCTTAGTAATCTATCATTTTTTAACGCAGGAAAGTCCTAAAAAAGTAGAAAATTTTTACAATAGCGCTAGTCAAATACATTAAAGTTAAGCCTCATTTCAAAAGTAAAGTGAAACATATTTAATTTAGTTCAAGTATATCAGAAATTGAATATTTAACGCGGAAACTTGTAAACTTACCTTATTTGAATAAACCATTTTAGAAATCGAGTTTTTCAAGTACCAGTTGACTCGTAAATATATGTTAAAAGTCTTCCCCTTAAATAGTTATCAAACTGTTATCACTTTCGCCGGTAATTAAAACTCATTTAAACGAAAAATTCATTAAATTTGTCTAATCATGTCATGTTGACGTTTTGACAGACGACTAGTGTTTTCATATGAGGCAAACTAATTTTCCCAGATTTAAAACTTCCTGTTTCTACTTTATTTTACTATGAAAAAAAAGAAAACTCTTTGTGAAGAAATAGCGAAGAAATATCAATTCAGTTTCAAAATGGACTACAAAATGTTAGAAGTATGGAATTAAGAAAACTGACTTCTGTGATGAACTTTTGCGTCCGTGTCATGGTTTGTCTAGATTTTCCCTCAAACTTTGTAAAAACAAAAAATCTGGAAACACATCTGTAATGAATGTCATGTTGTAAGGTATTGCCAGTGACTATATTTCTCCGGTCTAAAAATTTTGTTTTCAATTTAAGGCACGAGATGTCATGATTTCAATGTTCATGATTTTTAGGTGGTAGACAAACATTAAACCAAATCTCTAATATAGAATAGAAACTGAATATTTATTGCACATTACATTGTATATTTGGTATGTAAAGTATTTATTTCTTTCCCTTATATCTTAACTTTGTTTGCGACTTATTCTACACTTTTTCCATTGCTGTTTTTTTAATATTTCATTTAGCTACATTCCTAGATTTGTTTTATTTCGCGCTAACAAAGTCGCGAGCAAAAGCTAGTCAGAAATAAAATGAACGGAAATTATTGTCGCACAAACCTTCACAACGTTTCTTATCACACGTAGGTACTAAGTAAGTACTCATTTAAGCGATCTCGGTTTATAAGGTAAAAGTTGTGCTGTTTCGGTGATACCACCTACATTATAAGATTATATTTTATTTCTTCTTCTCAACCATAAAACGCCCACTGCTGGGCATAATCCTTCCCCAAAAAACGCCCCGACGATTAGTCCTGTCTTGTGCCTCTCGCTTCAAGGATAAATTTTATTTGGATGCAAAGGACAAGCGATGTTAACATTAGTACTCATACATCAGATTGCTTAACTAATACTGATTTAGATTACATTATACAAATACATTTGAAATTTTAGGAATAATCAAATTTACGTATGCATGGGTCCACTACGTCAGGTCTCGAGTGGTTCAAAGTTAATCCAATAAAAGGATAAAAAGTAGATAGGGTCGTTAAATACACAAAGTTTGCGAGTGGAGCGTTCGTATCTACCTGCCGTCGCATTTCTATCAAAACGTAAAAAAATCGAATGAGAGGGGTCCGCCATACTTTTTGTTAACGTTCGCAGCGACACAAGACGACCTTTCACTGCGATGTATTTTTTGTGTCTCAAACCTTTATCCCGGTCTCCTAATAAACTTTATTCGCTTCGAATGAACAGTGATGTAGCTATTTTGTTAGTTATGACTTGCGCTTGTTTTTCTCCATCGATCTATGGATTTGCTTCGCTCCAAGTCGATTTTCGATTTCATACAGATATTGACTTTTTTATCGGAATATTATTCTATTATATTTGAATGTTTCGCTTGTCTGTATATGTAAACATGTACCTATATATGTAGGTAATCTAACTTAAGACAGATTTTTACCTAGGCAAGGAATGCTTTACTAGTTTATTAGAGCAATTTAAGATTATACGACGTACACATTTATAGGTCAGTTGCAATTCGGAAATGTTGTTGGTAGGTTGTTATAGGTTAGAAATTAGAATCGTTTTTCTCTTGTCTTTCCTTAGAATCTAGACCAGACCATGTTCATGACTACTAAATAAATTCATAAAAATGTAACTTCAGGAACACTTAAATCGTTCAGTCAAATTATATACTTACTTAGTAATATAGAAATGTCCACGAAGTCGTTGTTTTTGTATGCTGTAAAAAAGTATGGTACTTTTTAAAGTTTGCGAGATATCAAAACATTTTTTTTACGTCAATTCAAGTCGCAATCCGCAGGTGAGTGGTGACCCGCGGACACAGGTGCCGCTGTGACTTGTGCATTCTTTGTGCTGCGGTGAGATCCCATACACCCTATTCATCATACACACAACACAACAAATGCCATAATCTTGCCGATTTATACCTGGTACATTGGAAAAGCGGATTGTAACTTATAACAAGACATGGAGGCAAATCAACATTTATGATGAATTTACGGAAGCACAAACAAAAGAGCATTGTTTTTTCTTGGGTACTATAAGCTGTAAAAGATCTCCTTATTACCGCAACCCATATCTAGATATGTAAATAGCTTCATAGGTAAAATATTTCATTTCTCAAGAGTGTTACATTTCAAACGGCAATATAGATGAAATAAAAAATTTGCTGAAGTTTATCTTCATTGTGTGAAAAACGACAGGCGCATCTTCTATCACACGACATTCTAACACGGTAGTCATTAAAGAAAAGGATTTTAAGAGCTCTCAGTGTCAATGCAATTAGAAATTTCGACACACATACATTCGCTGCTTGTTTATCTCTTTTTCCTATAAAAAATAACTCGAATTACTAACGTTAATATGCGCTTATTACCAGGATTGGTAGCTGATTTTTTTTTTAAATATTTTACACTTGACACCATTATTATTTATTTCTTTCTATAATTAGCTTTCAAAATGTAGCTCCTGGACTATATACATTCATTTTTTCTAAATCGAGTTAAATTAGTTATGATATATTGCGATCTAACGGTGTTGTGGGAACGTATCTAATGCAATAGATCAAAATGGTAAAAGAAAAGAAGATTACACGCCCTAATTTGGACAGGACCGTTAGCACAAAAAAGTTTCGCATTTTTTATAACACGATGATAATGGACTGCGTTTCTGCGATTTATTTTTTCGTTTAGTTTTTATGCAAACCGATATCGAAGTTCAGTAGGCCCAGCAGGTACGATAAAACTTTGTTCTGATATCTTTATTTTAAGAAAAAACATGAAAAAGACCTAGTGATAAGATAGAATGAGAAAAATAAATGTAAGAATACGTTTATACTGCAAAAAATCTTCAACATATTTTATAATTTTGTTTTAAAGTCACTTCTAGGTATGTTAACAATTCCAAAATATAGTTTGTATTCAAATCCATTCTATTTATGTGTTAAATTTTTAATATGCATTTGAAAAAATCTACATTTAAATTGTGGGATTTGAAGAGTTTTCAGTATACAATGTACCTCACGTAAGGTAATAAAATGAAAAATAAAAAGGAAAACTTAAAAATGTTTAACTAAATCCATCCAAGAAAACATGAATGTGCAAAATAGCAGACTCAATGACCCGCGATACATTTCGTGAGATAATACGGTCTGGGGCTAGCGGAGTGTGGTCATGAACAGCTTATCAAACCAAAGCACGAACATTTTTATAGTTTTAAAATATATTTTTCCATTTCACATATTATGCCAGCCAGTATTGTATTATATTAAAAATAAATACTTTGACCTTTTTACTGTAAAGAATAGATGTGTTTTTTTATATTAAGAAATGAAGTAAATTTTAATAAGGACGAATTCATTAAGATGGGACCAATTCTTTAACCATGTTCATAAAGTTTAATTAGACTTTTGAATGTTTGTCTTTTTTAACGTGTTCTTTTTTTTACTAATATTCTGTTTTTTGATAAAAACATTTGCTAAATTGTACACAGATTTATTTTAAATATTGTAACAATTATATACATCGTTACACGTATAAAATATAAGTTTTCGGCGTTAATGGAAGCAATATCTGGTTGGCAGTAGGAGGAGGAGGAAGGTGCAAGCGTGTGCGGGGCAATAGCGAACAATTGTCACTAATGCAGGCCTCAATTTATTTACGAGACAGCGGCTAGGGGCGCACTGGAACATAGTCGTAAAACTACGATGGAATAGATAACATTTATTAATATTTTTATATCTTTATTTTAAAAATTTGACTATTCAAGCTGAAGACTAACCATCCAATGGATTACATTGGATTCATCTTATCTAAATAAGCCTTTGCAAGAAGTGCACTAAAATATAATGTCTCAATAAAATGATAAAGAAGCATTTACTTTACTTTACTTTTATAATTATAAAAGGTTATAAAAAGTTCGGTTAAAATTGTGACGAAACTAATCACGTAGTTGCAATCATAGGTAAACTAGGCAAGACAAATAGAACTTACATTGTACTTGCTAATTAGGAAGTAATGAAAAAGTTGTGTTCTATAAAACTTGGTAGCCTCGTTGCTATGCATATGGTGGTACGGATCAAAAAGAATTCATTAACATTACAAAAACAGAATAAAGATTACAATAGGCAGTTTAGCGCGTACGTGAACGATTAAGATTCCCAGTGGTTCGGATCAACAGCCTCTGAGACCTTAGGCGAAGGTCGATGGCGGAAGCGAGCGCGGTTTTGAACGACTCCAAGGTTTTCCCTGTGCGCGCGCAAGAGGAGGACATTGACTCAAGCATTGTAAACAGTTCCTTATCTGAGCTTCGCTGCCTCGCGACGCCAGCGCCCTGACGACTGCACGCAGCTTTTATCTAAAACTAAATTGTTACCCGTTGTCGTCTTTATAAGGCGTGCATAAGGGTTTGATGACCCTTAGCCTTCAAACACTTCAAGACACTTATAAAACTTTTGTTAAGTTATCCTAAAGTGGTCGGTACTTGCAGACGGAGGGAGAGTCTTCGGTACATTGGAAGATTTATTTTGACTGAACTATGTTACGGCAGATGATGCAAGGAAACCCATAGGAATTTTATCTGAGTTTACATAAAAGGAGTTTAAGGAGATTTCACGATCATGTTTTCCAAATTATGGATCAATGCAATACTGATTCGCAAATACATTCGGTAGGTAGTTACCAGGTGGAAGTCTTGTTCCTGAACATGGGCACTCATTATAAAAAAAGTTTAAGATAACAAAAGTGAAAAGCAATAAAGAGTTGGTGAAAAAAAATTATGTCGCTGCACTTGCCAACCGAAAGGAAGGTCGTTAATTCAAGTAGATTAACGTTTATATAAACGGAAGCATGGTCTTGGCTGATATGATCTCGGCATTGGGCGGGTGTACAGATAACAAACCGTCGGTTGATATGGCCAGTAATTTAGAAAGCAGTTTTTTTTTTCATCGCAACCAGCTGCCCACCCATCAAATGTGCATTGTGCAGTCGGGGGTTGCTCGGACATAATTCGTCGAGTCATCATCGTGAAACGTTTTCGTAGGTCAACAATGATTGATCAGTGAATGACTGATCAAAAGATTTGCTATCTAACTTTTTATTGTTTACGCTCTTTCAATAAAAATACTGGTCTTTTTTAAACAGCTGTACAAAGGCCTAGACCATTTCTAAAAAGGAGCTGAAACATCTGCACTTTTCCTATTTGATTCTTATTTTCTTACCAGCACAGCATTTTGACGCAATGGTCAGTTGTCGATAATACTTAATTTTTGCTCCTGTCACAACTGAAAATAGTTTGACTTCTTTTAAATAAGTCTGCTTATATAAATAAATAATATGGCTTATTCAATGATTTTGTCACTAAGCTTCTAGAATTGGCTCGTGTAAAATGCAAATGTTCTTTGTGTGATACCGATTCGTTATTTACCACTATAAAAAATTCGTGAATAATTTCCGATTTTTAAAATGATAATTTGCAATGACCTTTATTAAAATGAGCACATTAACTTTTTTGCATTTTAATTAAGGTCTTGCCCTAAAAAACTGGCAACAATTTTTTAATGTGATGCGTTCTGATTAAAGAGGAAGGCGCGGTCAGTTAGGGGTAAGGGAGGAGGGGAGGTTCGCGTAGGCGCGGACGCGGAGAGCGGACCTCGGCATCGCTTCGTTTTTTAAGTTTTTTTGCTGGCCTACCCTTGCCTTGCCGGTTGCTGCGCTCGCAGCTCGCTATGTATACGATCGTTTTACTTTATTTTCATCTCGAACGCACGACTTGCAACGCTAGCTTGCAGGTAAATAACGTCCTCCTTTTTCTTATTTGTTTTGCTACGGACGGAATTTTATACGGCCTATTCAGGACTGCCACGATGCTAAGCTATTATTTTATTGCTGGAACTGCTACTTATATGGTACAATTTATTAAAACCCCAATAATCACAATTTGCAACCAAAACAAAAAGAATCAAATCCAATTTAGTATGACTATTCTTAGTATGCATATTATGTAAGTTACCAAAATAATTAACACTTGAAGTAGCATTAAAAGTATTGCTTTAAAAGTAAGCATTAAAAGTAAGCTTTTAAAAACTTATGAGCTCATGACAGTAAAGCTATCATGAACATTCGAATCATCTGAATTGAAACCAAAACATAACTATTCACATTACCTAAAATTTAAATTCACACAAAGTTCGGGAACGCAGGAAAGGCGGGCGAGCATAGTGAGGGGTTACTTAAAAAAACTTTACATAATCAAATATCCTTCGGTCGGCACGGTTCCTTTAAAAGTCTCGGCGGGAAACGGCGATTGACCAGGGCCGTCTACGATCCTATAAGAAATTCTATTGCATTACACACAACACGAGCAGCCGAGTCGAGCAGTGTGCAACGCGGTCCGGAATCCGGGTTCGGGGTGAATACCCTCGTGTCACTAAAAACTATTTTCAAGGTTAGCATGGCGTAGAGGGGAGCGTCGCGGGCGTGCGGTGCAGGGGGAAAGGGCGCAGGGCGAATTCGGCGCGGTGCGGGTGTACGCGGACGGCGGCGCAGGAGGGCGCGGGGGGAGGGCAACAGCGATACGCGGACGCGCCGAAATGCTGATAGCCCTCCCCCTCCCGCCGCCAACCGCGTACCCCGCTGCACCCTGCATTACGCTCATACTTCTAGCTAGATTATCACGTCCAAACCTATTATATCCTTTCCTCTCCAATTATATACTAGCAAATTCAATGTTGATATTGATTGACTATCAGATAATTCTTACGTAGTAACATTAAATGCAATTCAAGTGCATCGAGGATCGTGATTCATGACCTACCACATTATTGAGGCAGTAATGTTTGAAAAAACAGCATTACTAGGAATTTTAACACAATGGGTGATTAGATTAGTGTTTGTGACTTGAATTGAGAAATTTCAGATTCGAGAATAAAAAAAATGCTAAGAAGGAGTGAGAAAGACAAATACATGAGTGAGATGGTAGACT
The DNA here is from genome assembly GCA_018231605.1 of Papilio ambrax. Taxonomy (NCBI): domain Eukaryota; kingdom Metazoa; phylum Arthropoda; class Insecta; order Lepidoptera; family Papilionidae; genus Papilio; species Papilio ambrax. The sequence continues at coordinate 10,926 of DVQG01001002.1, forward strand.
CAAAGAGGCATACGATGGAATTTAGTTTAGAAGTATGCATACGAATAAATGTGTTTATAATATTTGATCTTAATGAATTAAAGACTCTGAATTTGGTGATTTTAAGAATCCACGTGTAGACTACGCGAATGCTACGAATCATAACAAACGATATTTCATTGGTCATTCAGTTTAAAAGACAATTGTTTTTCATATTATCGTTAGATGGGCTTCACTGATGTTATTTCATAAATAAAGATATTCAGATAGCAATACGTAATGTGCAATAGGAAATTTAAAGCGCTTTACGCTAAAAGTGAATCTACACTTCACAAAATATGCTCGTACATTTTACGTTGGCATGATTCTTGTGCGTTAATTAGATGGTAAAGGTACGAAGGTGAATATTGCGGCGTATTCCGTACGGCATATCGCAGGGTTCCCCTTCGTGTAATTCGCCATTAGTCGACGTTTGCACTCGGCTTTTTACCTTAATGAGCTTCCCCCAACGCCCGCTTGTGGCGCCCTCACGCAACCCATACGCATTTTTGTGCACCCAATGTTAAAACGTGAAAAATTTAAGAAACTCGACCGATTATGGTTACTAAAAGTATATTAAGAGTTTAATTTATATTCTTTACATATTTAGATATAAATAAAACTGTAGGTTATGTTACTTTTCATATCGAAGACTAAAATAACCTCTCACCTTTCTTAACCTTTTGATCTTTTGTGTTGTTATTAAGGCTCATATGTGACTGCGATTTTTAACTACTAATGATATTTTTTCGCATTTAGGTACGATAAATTAGATAATACGATATATCGACGACAAGAGGTCCTTGTCACATTTGGGGTCTAATGAGTTCGACGGACAACATCAACGATTACATCTAACAGGGTTACAAGATGAATCGATATTGGCATTTAAACTTTTTAAATTGTAAATTAAAATGTGTGATACTATATATAATTAAGGCGAAGAACAAGTTAAAAGTTATTTTGCTTAAAAATTTTATATATCTATTTACATAAGAGCAAATCAGATTATTTTTAAGCAAAAAGTTTTAGTGATTATTGGCTCTTGTTTAGTAATGTTAAAATAACAATAATCAGTCAAATCATGCTAACATAATATTATAAATGCCAAAGTTTAGATTGATGAATGGATGTTTGTTAGAGTTTGT
>DVQG01001003.1:0-12089 GCA_018231605.1 Papilio ambrax
ATGAATACTACTCCAACAGCATACGAAGCACACTATTTTATTAACTCAGACTAATGAATAATGTGTTTTGGAAACAAACATAACTTTAGGACTATAATCATGTACTAGATGTTATGTTAGTAAGCAATAAAACATTTGTTAAACATAAAACTTTACAATTTGTTTGTAAATCAGCAAACTATAAAAGTGTAAATAGGTCGTAGAGAGATTTTGTGTCAGTTGTAAGTTGGGACAGTGGTCGCGTGCAGTGTGCATACAGTTGCATGCACCGCTGCACTCATTTGAATATTGGACTAGAGACAGTGCACAACTTCCCCGCTAACATTGTTTTCAACTCATGTAATCCCGGTGTGATTTGGTCGCTTTGAATTCTCCACAGTGAAAAGTTTAGCAGAAATCTAATTAAATCGGTCCAATGCAGAGGGACTTTATGTAATTTATGTGACGGTATGCTGAAATTGGTTTTTTTTATTATTATTGTTGTATTATCACAAGAAAGGTTTTTCTTTGACTTCCATATCTGCTTCGTGTAAATTAAACACCAAGTAACATTATATAGCGTCTAATAATTCCTAGTACTCGTTTAAAATAACCTTTCTTCGAGAATGTTCATTAGAAATTTTCATAAAATTCTCATGAAACGTCGCTCGGTCGTTTGCCGAGGACATTAAACTACGGAGCCGTAGATAGATCACTGTTTGCTTTAATTTTATACTTTGTCTGGATATACAAGGTCTTAAAGGACGACGACTGAAGGCCGCTCGAGATCCTCCTAAAGGTCGGCCTTTGAATTGACCTTTCAAGTAATAACAGTTTACCTTCGCTGAAACCTTTTTGTTTCTAACTTAGATTATTTTTTTACTCTTTTACGTACCCTTTTTATATTATGTATTATATTTTCTTACAAAAAATTATTACTAAACGAAAATAAATATGACGTGATAGAACAATTAATAATAATCAATTTCTATACAAATACAATTTCTTTAACATATGCTCACTTCACTTTATCAAAAAGATGTCTAACTATTGCTTTCTTATCGAGCCATTCTCGATTTGCTCATCAATATGTACTGTAATCGATATTTCAAACTGTTTTATAGCGTCATACGATATCCTAAAAGTTCAATGCACTATACATTTCATACAATTTTAAACTATAATTTGTTATGTTGTCTAAACATTTCATAACACTTTACAATGGTAATTTCGACTATACCATTTCTAATCAAATATCATCTCTCGTAAGATGTCTGTTTCGGATTGGTTGACATTAAACGTTTTAGACAAAACAAAAGACGCCAAATTATCTGGAACACAAAGAGAATCGACTGACGTCGAGCACCGAGCCGTGTCGTCTTCGTGTTGATACGTGATTACTTTGTACTTGTAACAACAAAATCCCTCAAGCATGTCGATAATATCCTTTATTTATATAATTTAATTTCAACTTCGTGATGTTTGGAATTGTATTTATAGACCAAGATAAACTTACAATCTCTACTACTTTAACGTTTTTTATTGAACTTGTACAAGTTTTTCTGTTATGTTATGCGGGGGTTCCCATGTTTATGGTTTTTTTTTTATGTTTAGTGTTGTTTTATTTTTTTATGATAGTAAAATCGTAGTAATTGCATAGAGAAAAAATATAAATTACATTACATTTTATGATCAAGTAGTTGAGAGCACATGAGTAAAACATTGATTTGCGATTTATCTAGCATTCGTCAATTTTAATTGGAGCGAAAATGTAGCAGCCCATAAAGCCTACAAAATAATACTATTAACCGGAGCGCTGAATACTGAATCGTTCAAGGGGGGTTCAAATTACCGCACGAGTAATTTGTCTGGTTCAGCGACCCCTTTTCGAATGCCCGAGAACACTCCTCGCATCGATACTACAAACAATTCATCTAGTACGATAGAATTGTAGATTATATTGGATTATAGACAGGACGGCTTCACCTTTCTCTAGAGTAACAAAAAGCGTTGATCTAAAAAACTTAGGAATAGATATTTATTCAAAGGACACGTGCAAATTACTCACAGGAAAATATTAATCAGTTAGATATATAATACAGTTGAAAATCTGTTTTAATATTTGAATGGCGCTTGTAAATTTACGAAATTACGCGTTAATCTCGACTAACATTTACAGTAATGTTTCGCCGAAGCAGTCTCAGCTGGAACGACGCCAAACATAATTCTTCTTTCTAATAAATTGTCTCGTATGTTATAACTTTCGTCAAACATAACGATGAAGCTATTTAAATATCAAGGAAGTCGTTAAAATAGTTGATACAAAATTGCTTTAATTTTTGCAACATGGAATGTACTAAAAGTGAAAGACATTTTAAAATTACAGACAGTTTAAAATCCCCCTTCTCTTTATCTTCTCGAGATTTTAAATCATTATTAGATTGATAATTGGTGATGGTTGGTTTAATATTATACAACAGCTTAAAGTTGCATGGCATTAATTACTGAATAAAGACCATACATTCAAACTACCATTCAATTCACAGTTAGATTTTAGTGAAAAAAAATGCATTGCTGTTTGTCCGTAATAAAATTGGAACGTTATTTTTCCAATTTCATTTTCATGCTGCGCAATTTGCAATTATTAACATATTCTACACTCTATGCATTTATTTATATCTGACTTTGCTCATTAATATCCGTAAATCGTTTTAAATGAAGTCTATAACATTATTATTAGTAATGTAACTTTAAAATAATCAAAATAGCAGTATATTTATGCTACCTATATGCAACAAACGAACTTTTATTTTGAATCGTAAACAAACTACTTGTAGTATTTACTATCTTCAAAGGATTGTTAATCAACGAATAAGTAAAGTTCACTAAGAGATTTTTAAAAACTTGTTGTGACATGATGTCATCAACTTGGACTTATGGCACCATGCCAAGTCCCCTATTATTGTTGTGCTAATTTTATCTTGCTCCAATTATTATTAGTACAAATAAATATTCTAGCATATGTGACTTCACAGTTACGACTAGATATTCGATAATGACTATCATGTTTATAACGATATCGCTATAAATAAGTTGAGAGTTTTTACTTGTATTGAAACTGTATAATACGTCATTGAATCAATGGAATTGTACTTATTAAATGACAATGTTTACCGACAAATCGTAAGCATTGTTATGATCAATCAAAAGACAATCGCAAGAGGGTGTCTCGAGCGGTTATAATCGGCAAAGTTTCCAACAACATCGGCCGACTTTCCACCTCTATCGGGCGAGTTAGTTAATGCGATTTCCCGTGTAGATACGGATATCGATCGCGACAAGTGCTGGATGCCGGGGCTCGTCTGGCGCGCCCGCGTACCCGAGCAACCCCATCCCCTCCGCGCCTCACCCTACCGCACACCACGCTCATCCCGCGCAACCGGCGCTGCTTCTTTACTTTGTTCTTGTTTTGAAGGTTAATTTTTATCGACAAGTTATTTAAATTGTCTTCAATATGCATTAATTTTAGTTGCAAGGCTCTTTATCCTGTATTATTTCCATCCGTATTTGTGATTTAAGTATTATATTATGTAGATAAATTTAATGAATTAAAAGTATCAAGGTGACTAATAATGCTTCACGTTTGCGTCGTAATGCTCGATGGCGAGAATGACCTTGCGCGTGCGGAAGGTGCAATAGATGGTACATGGGTGCGGGTGTAAAGTTTAATTAATTATGCAGGCTTGTGTCTGGTTGTGGCGGCTGTGCCCGGGCGGCGGGGCGCACGCGGTGCGGGGCGGTGGACGCCCGGCGGAGAGGGAGGGCCCCCTGCTCTCCCCTGGCCCAGTGTGCGCCATTCTCCCGTGCCGACACGACATCACTACGCTCTGTTACTCGTTACTCTGAACGGTTTACGGAACGCATCTTGCCTTTCACCGCAGCAACGTCACGTGTTTTTTGTAATTCCGAATGTTCCGCGTGACGCCGTGAAGTGATTTTGGTGATTTGTGGCCATTGTGAACCGCGGGGCGGCGGGGAAGCTGACGACGGTCGCATTGGTACCAAATTTACATGATTCATTGTTGTTGAATACCGGTTAGCACTGGTCCTTGACATTTGATGTTATAGTGTCCACGTTGGCATAACAGTTCCACGTTAATTAAACATTAAATAATAATGTTTGAATAGTTGCATCTAAAGATTGGAGAATTAGAAATCTTGGAAATTTAACAATAATAAGAGCAGGTTTATACTGATCTTAAATTTACCAAATTTGTTTTTGTAATGCAGTCGTATGTTACCTAATTCGAGATTGCATACCGTTTACCTGTTTAACATAATGCTTCAACCTAATCCGCAACAGTGAACACGCTTCCGAAAGCTAATTAGCATATAATAGCGTGAGCACGACCGCCTTGATAACTACATGCATATATAAAGCTGCGCGCATTATGCACTAGCGTGCAGCTATGTAGGCGCTCGCAGCGCATACAAAGTGGCTACAGTTGGCCACACCCCGATAACACCACCATCTCTTTCCGACCGACATATGCATAACGCAATATACTCTCGCGGTTTGACTAGACCGTTGATCCGGTGCGCCGATTTATGTTACTTTCCAATGAGATAACGTTCACGTGGCGACGGCGCGGCGTTGGCTGGTAACAAGCACCTTGATGCGATGCACGCGTAATGTCCGCCATATTGTTGTAACTATCACATCGCCTCGGAAGGAAATGGCTCGTTTGACTTTCAGCACGATATTTGTTTTTGTTCTTTTCTAACTTCTTTGTTCGCCGCGGTGCCTTTGTTCAATTATAACACGATCGCCGAGGAGACCGTATTTACAAATATTCACTTTTGATTGGAATCTTTTGTATTGCTTTACCAATACTTATTTTGTTTTGCAAGTTTTTTTCGCGACATTACTTTAGTTGTTGTTTTACGTGCAGTCGGCGCCGTTGCGTACGTTTTATTTCATGCGCCATATAAAAATATTTCCGTGAAAGGCAATAGCGCTCCAAATGCGGAGCTAAAATGTCTGTAGACGTAACAACGTCGAGGCGGTCGTGCTCGAAACGCGTTCACATCCCACGACCGCCCACCTGCCGCGGCATATCTGAGCTGCGTTTATAATCTCACCCGACAACCTCGGACCGTAACGCACATGAAAGCGACATTACCACTTACTTTGGTGAATTCAACAATATTCCAGTTTTTGCCAATGTTCTCGGAAACAATTTTGCGTCATCCGTGAAGATATTAATCTAAAAATTACGAGTATATTGAGAGTGGCATAATTGATATTGAAAAAGTTTTGCGGTCCATGAACCGGTCGTCCGTTGGTGTGAGCGTGTCTACCTTCTGATTTATGATAATCGGCTACATTTGAGATGCGCCATTATGTTTATTTGGTGTAGTCATGATGAGCTCACGCTCACGCTTTCGTAACGATATTAAAAAACTCACTGCTATTTCCTTTATAATCCTCCATCATTATGTATGACCTTGTGGTGCTAAGCTAATTGTATTGTTCGTGTTTATTTAAATTTCCATTGTAAGACATTAACGCGACGAAGCCAATGTAAGTTAGCGCACAAGTGGTAGTTAATCTTTTCTTTATTATTTTGACCCACATTCCGTCTCCGCGCTCGCGTAGATTAATTACCTGTTTCTTTGAGACATTGCGACTGCAAGAGACGTGAATAAAGTACATTTGGAGCTCATCCAACTTTTTGTCGGTGAAGTTTTGAAATAAATCTCTTTGCTTTTACTTTTTAATGTCTCGGTCTAAATCATTTATACGAAGATGTCATGTTACTTATGTATATGTTATTTTATATTGTAAAAGTATTTTCTAATTTGCCAAGAATTTTAGTTGACAGTTATTATAGTATGAAGAACAAAATAATTACGGTTGCCTTTTACGGTCGATAAGTATGTTAGTTAAGTTTCAATCTTGTTAGAAACGGAGTAAGCTTGGGGCGCGGGCTAGGATACCGGTTTGTGTGAGGGCAGAGAAGGGAGGGGCACTGGTCTGACGAGTCGTGTTGCACTCTTTGCCCTCCGGCACTCGCTGGGACCGTCGAGATTGAGATAAATGTACCGGGAACATGTCGGCCGCGTGTACCCGAGCCGGTTAAGTTCTACCTTTGCCGAGCGCTGAGAAAGTTATTGTGGAATTGCAAAACATGTTTGATATCTTTCGACATGACATCAAATTATTGAAAATGCGTTTGATATTTATTTGTGTCTTTCTTAAGACGTTGAAGTTTATTTATATGTCATTTAATGGTTAATAAAATTTCCACAACTACTAAATATGAAACTTCAACCGCAAATGTCATGTAAAAGTTAAGGAATAACTATAACTTAAGCATTAATTGATTACGATCTGAAATTTATCATTCTATGTATTTTAAATGAAAGTTGTAAAGAATGTGAGTTGTTTGCTAGGAAGAGATTGTCTCTATAATCTGTATTTAAGAGTAAACAAGTACCGAGCAGGCAAAGGTCAGCGGCGGCGTGGAGCCGCTTGCTTGCGTAATGACTTGCAATTTACCGTCTGCATTATGTAATCATTTAATGTACATTATGAACTTATCGAACACCTTTAAAAATCAATGACTTGTCTTTAATATTTTTATACGTTTTAATTCAGTATTTTTTTTAATTGGTATTTAAAAATTAAGATGTTACAATAAAATTGAAATGCGGCACACGAAAGTTACAAATTGATTTCTACAAAGCACACTCACTTTTGATAGAAGGGAACATAACAATAGCTGTTACAATAGAAACGGTGGCAGGTAGAATATTCCACACTACATTAAAAGGCTCAGCGGACGTCAACCCTGAAGGTAAACGAAAATAAATCACCCTGTGTACTCAATGGGACGTTCACCCGCCAGCCAACATCCTGTATAGCTATAATGTGGGGTTCGTGACGAATTTATGCGCCGGGGTGAGCCATTTGCGAGTTTAATGTGCGTCAGGGGATTCGTTCTTGTTGATCATTGGGTTATTGTCATTTTTAAACGAATAGCTTTGCTAAGTTTACTAGGTCAATTCAATGTTTTAAATTTTATAAAACATGATATTTAAATAACGCTTCATTTAATTGGATAAGATTGCTTTTTTAGTTATTTAACTATAAACAGAATCAAATAATTTTAGGAAACATACCGGGATGTCCGGAACAGACGTGTATAATAGAATCAGGTAGCAATGTACAGCCCTAGTTTGCATTTACCTCCGGCGAGGGCGGCCGGCGGCGGCGGGTTTATTGTGCATATCAAAGGCTCCTGTTCAAAGGCTACGATACTGCATGATACTGTTTGTGCCGGTCAGCGTGCTTTGACGTCGTTGCTCGCAATGAAACTGCTTTGTGGTTGATGTATGATGTCTGCATTGCAGTTACTTCGCTGCTACTTTGCGTTTCTGTCTTAATACACCTCTTTATTCCTTCAAAGGAACTCTAAACTTTCTTATACGTGGAAACTACTATTACTATTGTACTGAAACAATGTGACCTATTTTGTTAAAACATATTTAGTGTATCGTTATGTATGACAGGTTGTTCAACATTGCTAAATTGCTTTTCCTGGTATATCCGACACAGTTGATTTATTATGTTAGCGAAAATACACGAGAAAGGATAAAGTTGGGCCTCGTGATGTCTTATTGTGACATACAAAGGTTAACCTAAATTTCACTGATAACCGTTACACGTATTTGTCATACGATTATTTGCTTCCTTTTTTTAAATATAACTCTGAATTTTACTGATGAAAGTATCGTTTTATTCTATTCTTCTGGACTGACACTTTTCTATTATAATAATTTGTACTTAAGTGGATACATATGAAAAAAACTTGTTCACCCAGATACAGTGCAAGTATTTCTGATATGTTCTGACAACATCGATCTGCGGGCTGTTTGATATATTATAGGTCAATGTAAGTCAATGACAAATGCAGATCTATAATTTATTCATTTTGTACCCCTATGTTAGTGGTAATATTGTAGTTGACTATCTGTACTATCTTGTTCAAAGCGTTTCTTAGAAATGAATCATAAATCAATCACTCCGCCATTTTCTTTAATATTTAACACGTTAATGCAGCTTTTTAAGCGAGTTAGACGTATGAAAGTCTTGAATTGTAATGGCAGGCAACGTTATTCTTTTGCAATAGATTCTCTAGCAATTCAGAAAATAGTTTGACAATAACTAATAATGATATAACATCGATATGCTGTCACGGCCGCTTGATTCTCTGCAAGCATAACCGTGCCCTACTTTGTTTTAACATTGCGTAGGTCAGTCAAGAGTGCCGTGTGGTCGCACTTTCTCTGTAATGCCACATTTCACTTTCACTTTATGACCAGCTTCCAATTTGTGTTTTATAACCATACCACTTTTTTGGCATGGCTAGTATTCCACTATTATTTGCTTAAATAATTAATAATCTATAATTGAGTCGGTGTACCAAGTTGTCGTTCTCCTGGTTAATCTATCTTCGTTTTTCCAGTCGTTTCCTCAACCTTTCACTCAATCCATCCATCACTTTTTAGGCCTACTTCTACCTGTGTACCCCTCCACACTCATAACTAAAGAGGATTTATACACAGTATAATCGTAAATAGTAATTATGCTGCCACGCTAGCAATGCAAACAGCTTCCATCGTAACAAACAATCGCTGGCAAGAAACTTGCAGCTTTCGCTGCTTTCAACCGAAATGTAAAGTTATAATTAACTTTTAAAAACTTTCTGTTTATTCTCAACTTATTTGGTAAGCGTTTGTTTTTCTGTTACGAAATCTTCCGTGTGACTTTCAGTATTAATCTTGAAGAGAAGTTATTTATAAAGTTTGTATGTTCATAAGAGTTGTCGAAGCTTTTCAGTAGTTCTTTATTTGGCTATTAGTCAGTTAATATTCTAGGCAAACGGCCACAGAATTAATGTTCTTAATAAATTCTACTTGTTACCTTTGGAACTGAAAGCAAAGTGCTTTATGAGTCAAAGTAATTTTCAAATTACTTTCGTGAGCCACGTAAACTGGTTGTTTGTCAATTTCCCGATGACGCGGCTCGCTGTCAAAGCGTAATGTCTTTGCACATAAACAGTCGGCTGCGACGTCCGCCCACCCCAGCCCAGTGAACACGTGAGCCATCTCACCTCCCAACCCCATACCGCCCTACCGCCCCACACTCACAACTGCACCATTTTTCACGAGCGCTTAGTGTTTTGTCTCGGTCACCCTCGCCAATAACTCACCCTAGTTTCTTTCATGTTTATGCTGGCAATTTTTATCATAACAACCTTGGATCAGCTGTTCGACTGGGGGGTTTCATACTTTAATTAGGTTGTTATCACGACTAAGTGAAAGGTAACTTTTGGCTTTAGCATTTGTCTAGAAATTAACTTACTTGATTGATTTACTAAATCAAATTATAATTATCTGTGTTTACATTGTTATGTTGCCTTATGTCACATTATGATCGTACTTACACACTTTCTTATCTTGGATGTGAAAGCTGCTGATATAATGTAATTAAAAATCTTTCATGTTGTTACTTTATTATTATCGTATATCAATCAGCGGTACAACGGTACTGTTAGTGGTAAGTCAGCGCTCGAACGCTGGCTCGGCTATACTCGTATAGGAATGCTATCGTCGGCCAACCGGTGACTCAGCATTAGACGCCCTGAGTCGTGACTCAACGCAATTTAGACACCAAACGTCCACAGTCAGCCGAAATAAGTGGATTACGATTATTCAGACGAATGATTTCATTTTAAAGACGTCTGATGACATTAAAATGCGCCATACTACATTAAATCGACTTGCTTGTGATTTTCATAGTTAGACATAAATTTTAAACCGTTTGGCCCACGTGGACATTCGAATAAAACCATTGTTACTTATTGATGTATTGTTGTTTTATAAAGGTTTTTTTTACAGAGGATTGAGAGAGAGAACAACAAGAGTCCGGCAACGACTGGAGGGAGAAAAAAGCAAGCGGCAGTCCGGAGTAACGGACATATCGCTTCTGTTGAACCGCCACAACAACAGCAAACAGGTAAATTTAATTGTGAAACGACTGTATACATAACTTGTCCTTTAGACATATCTTTATATAGGTACAATAAAATCTAATCGTATGATGTGTAATATTTAAAATAGTGTATCTGGAAATACTTTTTTGGAAATATAACTAATATTCGCATTGTCAAAGCGACACGGAATAATTTTAATAATTTTTCAGTCTTCTGTTAATATTGTCCGCGTTTCTCAGCAAAGAGAAATAGTAAGTGGTCCATCACAAAAGCCCCTGAGAGATCCGTCCGAGCCACTGCCTTAATAGGAATGGCTGAGGGCATTCACATGCATTCATTGCCTCTCTCCACGTACTGCTAGTGGATGGTATAACCGTTTAATGGGCTCCTTTGTATTGGAATATTTCGTACATATTTTATGTCTTGTATAAATGAAATTCTTGTTGCATTCGTTCTTATGTAACGACGTGTCCGAAGATATGCTAAACGAAGGTTAAAGGTTCTAGAATAGTTCTTGTGGTTAAGCTTTAATAATGAGAATTTTAGCAAATTTAAGTACTAAAATTAAGTATAGTCTTTTATTCACCGTACTACCTCAATGCGGTATTGAGGCGGCTATCTCAACTGTTTTATTTACACATTTCGTCTCGTCTAATTTAAGCGAAACACATCTATTTTAGCAGCTCCAAAGCTATAGTTGGCATCACGCCAACGCTGCATCCGTAAACAGACTGCTCGGTAATTCTTTCTGCAAGCTAATGTATTAAAACAATGTTTGTATTTTAATGTCACTCTTTATCCAAAAGACATTTTTGTTTAATTCAAGACCTTGAATTTTTCCGATGATTTACATGTTTTATATTTCTACAATAAAAATACCTTTGACTTGTCTGCTCAAACGGTGCCGTAATAAATCTGAGCGTGTATTCATAGTTCCGTATTTCTAAAATGTATAGCCCTGCTTTGACTTCTGGTAATCAAGATGGATGGACGCCATTTGCACGCTGCTGTTTCTCCTATGTAAATAATATTGAAAGTTATTAAAGTACTGTTGGCGAGTAATATCTTTGTAATTTTTATTGCTGCATTAAATATTGTATTGTGAGATTCCGACACTATATGTACATCAATTATTCAAATAGAAGAAAATATGAATGATGGGCCATTAGAATCATATAATGTGATTTGTGATTTAAGTGATACAAATCTATAAAGGCGTTATCTAAAAGGTGGAGACAGGAAATCGACCGGAAATTGGAATGTTCTCTTTGTGTAGGCAGAGTTATTCGCCGGCTGAAATTATTGTGTCTCTGATAAAAGACGATAATATAACATGTTTTTATTTTGTGGACTGTACATGACAGTGTAAAGTAAGGGGCTGATGCGACACACTCCGCCGGATGCCGAATAAAACGATTCCTATGTTACGATAAATGTAAATAATCTTTTGAATTGCTATATTTATTTTGTCGATTTTTATTTATATGGATAATAATGTATAATAAGAAGTGGTTAATTTGCGGTGAAATGTAGTCTACTACAGTATTATTTTTTAGGAATTGGTATAGAAGAGAATGGAATAAAACTAATTGAGAGAGTAGGGATAGCTAAATTACAAATGGTTCATTCAGTTAGTGATTATACAACTTTATGTAAATTGTATATTTACTATTGTGTTTTGCAATCATGTGAATAACATCACCGGAATAACATTATAAAATCATATTAGCATAATTTCTACGCGTTTTGTACCAATTTTTTTGCTTTCTAATAGCTTTTATGTTCAGACCTGTCTTGCCTTATAAATAACCTTTATATTAATGAGCAAATTTAAATTCTTAAATTTGAAATCCTTTCAATTTATATTAAAATACTTTCATGTTTATGATTATTAATTACACAGATTATAAAATGAGTAACACAAATTATGTTTGTGTGTGTCAATGGCCAATTGAACTGCTAACTGTCAAATGAATTGTAATTAATTTTGGCCAAGAATTTTTTGTAATTTTTTTTTTCAATTAATATTATTTGTAAGTTGTGTTCTTT
>DVQG01001004.1:0-12071 GCA_018231605.1 Papilio ambrax
GCAGCCAATTCAACTGTTTATACACAACTAAAATCAAGTAGAGTTCGCATCAGATTATTATAATCAAAGCGAGATAATTGTGCGATATTTTAGTCAAAGGTGTGCGCGTGCTCTAACAGCGGCAGGTGTTGTTGGTAATGCTGAGTCAGCGTAGTGGCAGCAGTAGTCTGTGGTAGCGGATACAGTCGCCGATCACGATTTACATGTCAGACGCACCGCTTGATATCCGATTGTGACGGATATTGGTGCACAGTCATTGTCAGCTGAACTATCGATAGTTCTATGGAATAGTTCTATGAAATACGATTATGTAAATAAAGATTTCGGATACTAAGCTTCAATGACAAAAAACTGGAAAGATTTAATATACATTAGTCGGTATAGGAACTGGAAGCCGATGAAAAAGAAAGAAAAAGTCTTAAGATAAAATAATTCCATTGGATTTCATGGAAATGATATAAGAATTAATTTATTGACTCTACCAGAACTTATAGTAAATACTAACTGAATAACCATCGTCTCCAAAAAGAGGGTTAACAAAAGAAAGGCTTTTTTGTTTTGAAATAAAATTACAGAAAAAAAATTTAGTATTTCATTTTCTATATCACTTTTTTAATATGTTAAAGTTCGATATTTTCCTCATAAGATAACAGTAATATTAGACATGTAGTGCAATTGGTTGTGTGAGTTTAATCCCACAGCTTCCGTTATGAAGACAGACACGTCAATTGTAACCAATAACCACGAATACCGACGTCGCTCCGTAGACTGGTATGGACATCGAAATAGTGCGACCAATTGAACGTAAATATATCCCATTTTGGTATGCACAAAAAAAAGACCGATATTATGGTAGTAATACTTTTAATCTTTATCATAGACGAGGAAACAAACTTTAACATCGAGTTTTAAAAAGTATTTTCATAAAGATAATGCGTTATTCAACGGTGATAGCTCTGACTTATGGTTCAGTGAGACGTTAGTATAAGCAGAACAAAAACTAATAACTAGCAGAAAATCTTTGTAAATAATGGTTCGTCCTTTCTAGGTATCTGTCCGCAGACTACATTTTATTTAATATGCGAAGCAACACTTTCTTTTTGAAAGTCACGTTATAAAGTATTAGTCTTCATTCGTTTGACGTCTCAATGTTAGGCGCTGGACGTACGCACGGAAATCGGATCTTAGCGGTCTTGGGGTCCGCAACCGAAATGTGACAATCATATAAATTGGTAGAATCGGACGGATTTTTTTAAATTAATTGCAATAGTGCTTATTACTAGCTGATTTAATGACCATTTGCTTGTAAAAACAATGTAATACTTCAACGAAAATACAGACTGAGCCAAATGGATATAAGCAACAGACATAAAGCGAACAAAAAACACGCTTTTTTTATGTTTTCTAAACTTATTGCAGGCTTGTCAAGTATTCATAATTAGGTTAACAAATCATCACTTGAAATTGTACATTGCAAAGGAAGTCAAGCAGATTGCTGGGTTTATTTGATTTTTGTGGTATGAAAGAATACGATCTCATCCTACATCTGTCCCATTTGAGACAGTCAAAAAACTGTGTAAGATTATCGACGGGCGCGGCACGTGCTGTGTTACTTGCGCCGTCATCGGGCAGTCATTACCGAGGGGTCATCGACCGCTGATTACCTTCCAACACGCCCTGTCGTTCATCATTAGCCTAGGTTAGGATATTTGTAAACACTCCATTTACTTATTTTGACGTTTGTCATCTCTACCACTTATATTGACACTAATTTGTTATTACATATAAGCAAAAGAAGTTTGCAAAAACGCATGAGTCATTTAGAAGCGAAATTAGTAGCATCGATCTTATAACAAAGCAAAATTTTAGAAGATACTAAAATTAAAATCGTTGTCAAGAACGCAACGGGCAAGAGACATTTGTTACAAATTGTTAAAAAGTAAAAGAAAGAGTTACGTTCTAATAAAAAATATGTAATCACTATTAACTCGATCAAAGGAAAATCGTAATTGTATGAACTAACTTTTAATCGCAATTCAACGTAACTTGACGATCGCTAAAGACATGCAATAAATCATGCATATCTCTGCATATCGTTGGGAATAAAAATAGGAATTCATTGGCTGTCATTACATTACACTAATCAATTTAACACACATATTTAAATTTATTCGCTTAAAACGGTTGTATTTATCACAGGCTTATACGAGGAGTGTACGTTAAACAACGTAGCATCGACAGATAATAAATCAATACGTACAGTCAGCGCACGATTTACAGCAAGGAATATATCAAATCAGCTTGGTGCCTCACGATCCGTTCATGTAGCTTTTGTTTCTTGATACTTCATGCGACTAACAAACGGATTTATATCCGCTAACCTCGTTTCTTGATTGTCTTATGAAGTACGAGAAACCTTAGAGCCTTATACAAATGACTTGTAATGAAGTTCTTAATAATACCGCACCCAAGCAAGTAAATACAAACATAATAGAATTTAACCCTTGTAATAAAATTAATATACATTCGGCAATTTAATCTCCATACTTTTTAAAACTTAAAATTAACAACTATTTATAACTATGTACAAATGAAGAATATAAATGTAAAATACTTAACAAATAACCATGTAAATATCTTCTAAAACAGTAAATATAAAAGCGCGTCAAAAGCATGTGAATATTGAAATGAAAATAAATCGTTAAGCGTCAAAACATACTGACATTCACATATTCAATTATGAACTGAGAAAAAGTCGCTTGAAGGTTACTATGAATGGCTCTAATGTGTAGTCGTAGGTATATATCATAATTTACGTGTGAGTCGTAAGAGCGGCCGCTTTGATCTCGGTTACAATCGACCGTAATTGATGATTACTAAGTCCATACGCAGCGAAACCGACCAAGAGAGCGCAAGAACGCTAGCACTCTACTTGGTGAGAGGCCTTATGTAAAACAGAAACATAAGTAAATAATTGAAACGAACTCAAAATAAATAGTATTACTAAATGGGTGCTAAATATATATCTTTGATCGAGCATTTTATTTAAAACAACTGGCTTAAAACACAAAACAATACACTAGTAAGTTTCTAATAATATTTTAATAAACAGATAGGGTATCGTGTGACCAACAATTAATTAAAAAAATCTATTTCATTCTTATTTCACATCAAGAAATATGACTAATTACTAAAAAAAAAGTTGTTTTCTGCTACAAAAAACATCTGCCGAATTAAGGGTTAATATCGTCAAAATATTACGTTCTTCGACATTCAATACAAAACATATTTTACATTAATAATTCCTAATCGAGGTTCAAAAATGTGGTTTTAACTGATCTCTTGAGAAGGGCAAAGTGCGCCTAGCTCCTGTTGATTAGACGATCGCAGGTGACATTTACAACTAAAATTTTACATAATTTTGATCCATAAGGTCATCCATCGACATCGTTATTAAATACCAATTTTACTACTACTCGTAATTATGTTAAATACACAATTTAGCAAAAATACTTTTTATGACCAATCGCGTATTCATGCATCAGGCCTGTAGATAATAAATATCTTTACATAAATAAGGCGCCAGATTTAGTAAGAGACTTATAATTATATTTAATTTCTATCATCATATAAAATGACTAAATCAATTTTGTTCGTAGTGATTTCGTTATTCCATTACTTAGATTTATTCAATCTAAGGCAAAATGAAAATCGAAATTACTTAATGTAAAAAGTTAGCTAATCTAAAACAAATAACGGGTTATTTTAACGTGTGAATTATGAATGAAGACGTTTTAAAGCACAGCCTACAATTTCGCATAAATAATGTTGATAAAGTAATTTTGGAAATCTGTACGTAGGTGCGAATTAATATTCACTTAAGACCTCGCGTGTGTACTTTTATGTCAGGATAATGGTATAATTTTCAATTTTCTGTTCATCGCTGTTATTACGTTACGGCACCTTCCGATAATGAAGTCATGTCCATGCAACATCAGCTTAATGGATAAATCCTTTTAAAACTTAATCGATCTATGTGTTTTTAAAATTGTATTAACATTATCGAGAGGTTTACTGCAACATGCATTAACTATTTACTTAAAATGCAAGGATTTTTGCCTTGGTAATCGTCGTTCAAGAACAAATTGACGCAACAAAATAATACTAAGTTATTTCCATGCGTAGTTCGCACTAGTACTAGAGTAAAACGTATTTTAAAAAAAGTAGTAGAATAGACTAGTTAAAGATATATATGAGAGTATTTTTGCAACTCGATTACTTGGTACCTGACTAGATAACTAGCCTAGTATGAAGTAGGAATTATGAATACGTAAAATGCTGCTGTTACGAAAAAATCATAGACTACAATTTGATAGATTGTTATATCAAGACCGAGACTGATAATAGAGCAGTTAAATATAACCTGGTATAAATTGATCTAGCATAAACAAAAGTAAGAAAAAACCGCTGCATGTTTTCGACTATTTTAAATTTACATACAACACTAAGCGGTTTAGTTCTAGGTTAAAAGGAAATGAAACATTGCTACATTGTTTCAATGTGAATAGAGACTTGTCCGTCGTGTTTTGGGCTCGGAGCGACGCAACCAAAAGTCGAGCACCAAATATGTAATAGCTGTCACTGTGCATGATTAATGCAATTAATCCCACAATAGCTACAATATCGCCGCGTACACTTTAAGCCAAAATTATTGTTCCAAACATTTTTTATCCTAACGCATTCGTTTAAATGAAACAAAAAGAATTATGCGTTTTGAAATAAGATAGATACGATTTTTTTAATAACATCATAGAATTTAAAGTGATTTTAGAACTTCGTGACGCTATAGTAAAGCATAGTTTTGAACTAAAAATAATTGTAATAAAAGCCACTACTTGTAATATAAGTTTAGCCAAATTTCCGTTACTAGATTTTGGAAAGTCACTAAGTAGCATAGTGAATACCTATACGAATTACATACATTCTAGACAAACCTGAAAATCTATAACGCTAGGGAACAAATTTTGAAAGGCTACATTTTCAATCTATCTGGAACACGAGGCCTGTTAATGCTAACAGTTGTTTATTCAAATATTAAAAACGTGCCCTATAATTTGTCCAACAGTGTAATCGTATAGATCGAGTCCGCCCGGATAGATTTCATAAATAACGTGTAGAATTTTTGTACATAGATTTATTACGTTCGGCGAGCGAAAATGGTGGGAGATTGTTTTTCAATTTAACCGGCGAACACCCGCTGTTTGATGGCCGCCCGGCGAGTGCCGCTAGCGCCCGCCTTGGGATTGGTAAATGCATTGTGCAACGCCGCCGTTAGGTATTACGTTCACTAGAACTTCATACATAATATGTATCTCTTTGTACAGACGTACACAACACGGCGAGTAGTGGGCCATAGTTCATATGAAAGGGTTTTGGTGTGGACTGGTTTAACTAAGCTGTGGTTTTAAAATACAATTTAACTACTCTAGTCACATCAGTCAAAAACTTTTATAAACCTATCATACCTACGTGTACATAGATACTGTTAAATCACGATATTCGTTTTGGTTCCTGTTCATAATTATAAAAAACTATCTATCACTCGCGACTTCATCCGCATAGAATTAAAGAAACAAAAGTATAAATCTTCCAGTGTATGTTCTTTATCTGTGTCAATTTTCATCGAGATCCGTTCAGCATTTTACGTTACAAACTCTAATAAACATTTATCCATCCATCCATGTATACTACCACATTTGTTAAGTAACATATAAAACTATACTAAACAAGACTGTATGTATCGCTCGCTTTAGACCACGACTCTGTTCGCGTGAAATTAAATAACAAAATTAAGAAACCTATGTGCTCCTCATACTATCGAGATCCTTTCAGCCTTTAGACCGCTGCAGACTCTAACAAAACTTTCATCTTTTCAACCATTTATATAAACTTTCGCATTTAGAATATTAGTATGATTAGTAAGATGACTCAATGTACTTACGTCTATTTTTTTCATACTTCCGTCTATTTGCATATGAATGTATGATTCGTAAACATTAAAAAAACTCCTGTTCTCATTACATTAGGTGTGAAAGTCGTGACCTTTTCTTAACTAAGATCAATTCCGTAGCAAAATGTAATCAGAGTAACGGATGCAAACAGTAACCGATATAATTGAAGGCGTTGATTTATATTAAAATGTGTGAGTAATTTGTTTCGCTGTATACATATTGCTATTCAAACATTTCTTTCATAATCTCATTACATCATGATTAATGATTACTTATTTATACACGTACTATGATATTCTTTTATTAGCCTGTCACAAACTTTTGTGTAGCCGTTGAATTAAAAGTTAAAATAAAAATTTGTAGATACATTACACTATAGGCAAATCAAAGTGAAATTTTAACACCGAAAACGTAAATCTTAATGGGCTATTGAAATTAAATTACTGTGTCTATATTAAGCGTTTGATAAACTCTATATTTTAATACAAAATAATATACTTAGAATGCATTAAAGCTTTTCCAAGCTCTACATAAAAGTAAGTATATTTTACATATCAATTATTCATTTCATTTTAATAAAAGTCCTTCTAAACTATCATTAATCCAATTAACAGCTTTAACGTAGAGTCTTAATGAATAATACAATAGTCCTGAGTCCAAGCACAATTATAAATAGACCTTTATCTTAAAGCAGGAATCGGTATTTCACGGTTCTTTTTGAAGTAGACGGTGGACATCGCATTGGGGATTCGTTGCGGAGGGTAGTGAAGAACAACAGTTCTTAACTACCTTTACAAAACCCTGGCTTAATGGACTATGTGGACTCGGGCTCTCAACACAACGATTAATTAGTACCTTGACCGGAGGGTTGGACATTCCATTAACATCGGAGGTGGGAATTGAAAACTTCGTCGACATAATGCATCGTAAACAAATTAATATAACTAAAGTTTGAACGGATTTACAATAATCGAAAAAAAAAAACAAAATCGATAATATTCTATAGCTAAACGAAATTTAAATAATGATATGCCAAATTACTACATAGATCTAAACGATTAGATCTATGTAGTCGTTCTGGAAATATCTTGTCCAAATCCAACCATCCAAATTTTCGAATGTACATACAATGTTATCTTACTTCTTACTAATATTATAAATGCGAATGTTTAGATCGATGGATGGATGGATGTTTGTTAAATTTTGTAGCCTAAAATCTGAACGGATTTCGAAGAAATTTGGCATAGACGTGAAGGATAGTCTGGAAGAATACATAGGCTACTTTGGTTTTTTTTATAATTACACGCGGACGAAGTCGCAAGCAACAGCTGGTTCATAAGAATTATCTAATAATATGTTACTAAGATTGTTAACAAGTTTACAGTGCGAATAGCAAATATGTTATAGTAATAAATAAAAAACATAAAATAGCAAAACTTTCTCTGCTTAGCTCTAATATTTGCGTTACATTTGATCCCCTTTCAGAGTCCCTCTTTCTATATGTCCGTCTCGACGACGTCCCCTTCCCCTGTATTCGTGTCCCCTTTTTGGAGGAGTGTTGATTAGATCAGCTTCACTGGATTACAGAGGGATAGCTGACCACTCGGCCATTGGGAATTGGGAATTAACACGTCTTCTGTTGGACTTTCGGTATGTAACGTCAGAAGATTTATACCCTAATACACATATTTCAAGAGACAAGAACAGGTTCAACTCGAAAGTATTCAGCTACGAAAAATCCTTCGTAATTATTACGTAATATCTTTCTACAAATATGCCTAGAAGTACGATTGGATGACATACTGCATGATTAAAAAATGTAAGTTTCGAGTAATAGAAAAGTCCACAACATATAATTCTTTTCCATTCTAAGATATGAATAATTCAAATTTGTAGAATGTTAAGTGAATGGACATTATCTGTTAAATTAAATTTGGTTTAAACTTTTGAATGTTGATGACTATTTTATTGATGTTTCAATATTCATATATCAACATCATTCATATATAATTAAATCGACTAGTTGGCCGTGTGTATATAATGCCTATTGCCCACTTGGCCAGTACCAATACACAGGAATAGCGCTCTATTACAAGATTGGCTTAATCTGAACACTAACTGGCTCCAAAGAGTGCATACAATCCTTGTCTGGTTTATACTACTGTCCAACCGTACTGGCCAAGTGTGAACCAGGCATAATACAGGATAAAAAAATATCGAGGCTGCATTATTCTCGTGGAAATCGAAAAACGGTGACGTCTACGACTGACGCATTTGAACGCATTGAATGGTGCAATTTCACGCGTCATAAAGTATCGCCTTTGGATTCAAAAATTTCGACGTGCGAGATGAAAACCGAGCGGGGTGACGGTGCGGGTCGAATAAAATTAATCGATTTTTCAAAGTGACATCATTATTTTTGATATGGGATCGAAAGGTATTGACAGTGTGACAAACTAAAGAAATGTAAAAAATATACAATGTTACCGGTTTTATTGCACACTGGTAGAGTAACGGATGTTTTCAGTAATTTGTATCATATCAATGTACAACCCAAACAAAAAAAAATGAAATGTTAAAGATTTCAATTGCTTAAAACATCACGAAATATTGTTTTATATTCGTCCTCTTGGCTAACTAAAATTTCATTACACTTTGAATTACGAAGAAAATTAAAAGCCTTGATGCCGTATGGTAAATCAATAGTAAATATTTTTCATTATAATAATAAGTAGATTTATTTCATGCGAAGGGTCACGGTCACGGTTGATTTATTTTAGATATATTTTAAACTTCGGTAAACAACATCTGGTTAATGAAGCAATATAGGGCGGCGTTTCGTCTTTATGTTTATATTTAGTCTGTGGCAAACATCGGAACACGACACGGCTTGGATGTGTGATTAATAGATATGTCTGTCACATAACTTTGGCATACATACACACCGATAACAAAGTTTCAAGGCGTTTCGGACGAAAATAACTACGTAACTGAGTTAAATGCATTTATGAAATATGATGTTTATATCACATTATAATTTATATTACAAATTTGTAAACATTTAGACAATAAATTATATGCAATAGTCGCTTAATTAATCGAGAGGAGTGCGAGTATAGGCAAAATTTTAACTGCACAATTAAAGTTGGTTATACTTGCCCAATTGTAACAGACCAATGTAATTATTATATTAACTTACAATTGTCATAACGGATCATACTTTGCGGGTCTTACCTACTAAGACGACTAAATTAAAAACAGTTATTTTTTAAATCGACAGTGAAATCTGAAACCTTAAAAACCTTAAAATTCACAGTAAATTGGCCGCACTGCCCTGCCGTAATACAGCTTCATACTAGTACGAAGGGTACAAAGAGATACAATATGTAGGAGACATAGTTAACACTTCACCTGAAACATTTTTCACAATCATCACTAATGCTATCTAATAATAGAACCTTAAAAGCACATGTCAATGCCTTAATCACCAATACAAAACTTAATTTTTAAATGGTAATACTTTTATAATTTTGTGAAATATTTTATTACATGTCAATACAAAGACATAAGGTGACTTACCAAACTTGACAACTAATATTATATAGTATTCAGAGAAAGTACCGGTGAAAAAGTTTCGTCTGCATATTGTTTAACTGTCTTTTGGAGGAAAGCTGAAGAATTAGCTATGAAGCAAATAGGGCTCGGATTTCATACGTTTCAGTTTGTTTGTATTCTTTTTGATTAATAAATTATTTTGCTTAATTGTTACAAAAAAGTATAATCAAGATACATACAATGTTGTTAAACATCAAACGCATATGTTAGGAACAATAGTTGAAACATTACACACAACCATAAATAAGCTTTGTCTCTACTGATATATGATAATGAAGCACTATGATTACCTAACTAAATGAATATAACAATAGATCTACGAACGAAGTAATTAAATACTGGTAGCAAAACACCACTTTGCCCATGAACCATCAACCTCCGTTTTTGTAAGCCAAAATCTCGCTTGCAACATGTACCCATGGTCAAAAAGATATCTCCGTATCTCTCAGAATCTTCACGCTATTTTGATTCTTAACTTACAGCAATTGAGGTTATAATTACTTAAAATAATATGAACAGTAAATAACATCAATGTTAACGTCAGTCCTCATTGAAGTTGTAACCCGTTGACCCACATCCTTCAATCATTTCGTTTTGTATTTAGCTCGCTGTATCGTGCTGCTTGAAAAATAGCTTTGCGAATGAAAAACTCCAAGTTCTCGGAGACAAAAGGAGTGCGTAGGCGATTTGAATGTTAAGACGATCATTAGGGAGCCATTGTTGAAAATATCAGGGAGTTTTGCGAGCCAGCGGTTCTCAAACTACGACCTTCATTAATCATAATGTATTCGTTTAAATGTATTACCAGACCAACCTTAAACATGTCACATAATAATACTTTGACCATTGTGCATGTTTTCCTTGTATTAGAAAATTAAAATTAAACTTAACTCGGACTTCATTTATAAAATTTTAAGAGCATATAGTATAGGTAGTTCAAAATTGTATTCAATGACTCGTTACACATGTTAACCGATATATATGCACTTAATACCATCATGAATTCATCACCCTACAAACCTATTACAAATTTTGTCGATGTCGTTACGAATACGTTCTCGCAATTACCACTCAAGAGAAGATGAAACATTCTCAGTTTACTTTTCGATTTAATCGGCGACGAAAGTTTAAGAACCACAGTCAATATGATACAGTTATATTATCAATGTAGGGTAGCAGCTAGTAACTGACCTACAAAGGCTCATGACTTGCAGAAACATAGCTATTGTCGCACAGACCACCTAACAGCCGCCATAAATTACCCCCAGCTTGGTATAATTGTAACAGTGCGAAACAGTAGTTGCTTAAATTTGCAAAAGGGTTACCATTGTCAGCTGTATTGGCAATAAATCAATTGTCATTATCTCTTGTGTTACATTTTGTACGCGGTGGTAATTTTAAAGATCTATTTAAAAATTCTCTATGTCGTAAAACAGTAGTTCTGCGTAGTATCAACAAATATCATTTACTTCAGGGTTGGTAACGAAACTGAATCCT
Organism: Papilio ambrax; assembly: GCA_018231605.1. Classification (NCBI taxonomy): domain Eukaryota; kingdom Metazoa; phylum Arthropoda; class Insecta; order Lepidoptera; family Papilionidae; genus Papilio; species Papilio ambrax. The sequence goes on from DVQG01001004.1 coordinate 11,124, forward strand.
GTTTTCGGTTCGATTCATTCGGCAATTTGATTGGCGGCAGCGCATGACTCAGAGCACAACCCTTGCACAACCGCCACATTGTTCCGAACATATGGAAACAATTAGCACAATGTCAGATTATTTAATAATTATACTTTAAATAGTTGTTGAAAATTTTCGATCTGTCGTAACCAGAAGACATTGTTTTAGAAGTGAATAAATTTTCGTAATAAACGTTCTTATTCAGCTTTAATCTAAATTCTAAACAGCCGAGTAATCGAAGATTCCACGAAGTATGTGTATATTGTAGGTTGTAGGACAGTAGTGGAATATCGGAGGTTTACTAGCCCTAGTGAGCGGCGTGGTGTGGGTAGAGCATGCAACTAAAACTAGTGATTAATGATGGCTCGCGGCGGGCGCCGGCCGACGACTGCGGCCTTATACGAGGGGCAAAGAATAAGGACATAAAAAGGAAAACTTATAATTTAATGCCTAATACATTTATTGGAATTTAAGTAAAACTTAATACTGATTAAGCTACCAGTTTTATTGACAAATTCAACTACAAAAGCCCGAGGAAAACATTTGTCATGTTAAAGGAATTTGCCAATTTCATAATCGATTTTTTACCCTGTAATGTATATTACTTATACTTAATATGTTCACACTTCACCGTTATTATAGTAAATTTCTTCATATCTATTACAATGGAAGTAATCTGATTTTACTATTTTATTAAAAAACTAGCTGTTCCCCTGCGGCTTCATCCGCATGAAATTATGAAAATTTTATTTTATTGTTTACATTTTCAAATTATCAATTGCAAATGTCAAAATGACACGACATGACAAACCTAAGCAATCTTGCTTAATTGTTGTTGGCAGCAACATATGGTATCTTTCCCACATTAGGGGTTTTATCCAAAATATTTACCCCCTAAGTTTAATGTCGTGAAAATATATAGCCTAA
>DVQG01001005.1:0-12070 GCA_018231605.1 Papilio ambrax
CCATCTATCCATCTAAACATTTGCATTTATAATATTAGTATGATATAATTATTCTTTGTTCGATTAAATCCAATTTAAGGTCATATTTTTAAGCTCTAAAATATTTAGAAGTTTAAAATTTACAGCTTAAACTTTGTTAAAATATAAATTTGCAAATAGGCAAAGTTTAACGACACGGCTGTGTCGCCTGCGCGGGCTCTCAGCAAACTGCAAACTACACGACAAATTTAAAAGTTTCTAAATCGCAGTCACCTTTACTGTTCCAATGATTTACTCACTAACGGAAACAACTCGTGCGTTTCCACAGAATGGAATTTTGTAGACCGTACATTGTATCGTGGAGACGATGTTGTCTGTGTCCATCCAATCTTAAGATAAAAATATACAAAAAACTATACTAGTTAGTTGTAGTAAAAATGTCAAATCGATACAGTATAGATCAATTTTAATTAAACACAAATACTTATACGTTATAGTTAGTAATATTTATAAAGTTTTAAACATAAAAATTGTCCTAATCCTTGTTAAGGAAACTAAACAAGTTTGCACTGAAATCTTTGAACTTCGACAACGATGTTGGAAAGTTTTCTTTAACTAATTCATAACATTTGTGTATCCTTTGCTGCGCAACACAAAGTATGATAATTTGTTCCGACAAAATGAGTATTTACTGACTTTTATGCAAACATTTATACAAGTCAGATTAAAATGACGTACAACTAAACATTGTGTTAATAAAGAGCAAAGAAGTTAGCATATTTAGTGCATACTTTTGTTTTTCAAGAAAAATTGCTAATAAAATTAAATTTTAAAAAATTTCACGAACGTTCTACAAAAGTTAATGCAAAAAATGGATCAAAAAAATGTCACCTCTAGTAACAGCTTGATATGAAAACTAAATTCTTAAAACAAAGTATAAAATGATATCTTTATTAAGAAAAACCCCGAAGCAATGTTACTAGACAAGCGTATGGATGAGATTTCTACGTCTAGTCGACGTCGGAAAGACATTGAGTAACATTCGCCATATTTTATCTTCACCTTTTTTGTAGTTGTATAAAAAACGTTTTATAAATTACGGTCACTTTTGCAGTATGCAGATTTAATGATTGACTAATGTCGTTTTTTTTTTATTTTAAGAAAAAATGTTTTTTAACAATCAGTGATTATGCATGGGACTTCTATAATGTCGACAATAATCGAATTTACTTAGTAAATTAGTTAATTAGGAATTCCTTAAGATTTATCTAATTTTGTTGTTGATTGAATAAATTTGCCAAAGCGTTGGAAAAAATTGAATGTGTTTTATTTACTCTTTTATGTTACTTTTGCCCACGACTTTTATGAGAAGCTGTGACCTTCAATGTAGAAACAAATAAACATATTTTATCTGCTGACCCTCTTAACGTTGTCAAGATTGGCGTCAAGTGGGGAGCCACTTGTAGCCAGTGTGCGCCAAACCACTTATTATTTGAGCCACTTTTTATCTTTTCAAGCAGTCATTCATTGGATCAAATGTTTTATTTTCATTTTTTTTACTCGTTGATGTTACAAGTTTTATTTTCGATTTTTTATTCAAATGACCAGAATTTTTAATGTGTAATAATTACTTAGATTGTACTTTTTTCAAAGTAAATAGACGTAAGCTTCGAAAAAAAAAACACTTTGAAATATAGTTTTTAATACTGTAATTCCTGAGCCTTTGTTTACTAACTAATGAAATATGGAACAAGGACAATAGTACTAATAATTATCTCTTAGTGATACGCAAAAGGTTATTAATATAAATATTCGTATTTGCACATGATATACACAACACGCTTTATTTTCTACATGTTTTCTATTCTATAATAACATAGGAAGTATCTGTTTTCCAATAATTATTTTCTTAAATCATTTATTAATTAATTATAATTATTTTCTTCGCATTATTTATTTATCGTTTATCAACTTATGACTAATATTACCTTATGCTCATTTTATTTCCAATCAGGTGATATCGTTAAATCCCCGAAAAACAATTGACTAGAAAACGCGATTCATTCCAAAGATATTTATCTCTATTTCAGATATAGATAAAATAATGATAACGATTAGATCCGGAATTATCACAATACTTCCGAGCTTAATTTGTCTAAAGAAGTATAGATAACACAAAATTTACCTTAATTACATTTCTTCGGAAGTGTTTTGTTGTGTTCTGCATATTGGAAAAAAATCATCTAACATCAGACAAATTTTGCGCTGAAATAAACATTTGAAATACAATTCTAGATATTAAATTAACCATTCAGATAAACAGTAGTAGGTAGACAATACAAAATCTAAGATAATATATACATTGTGTACACTATGACTATCTGTAAGTACACTTATACACATGTAATTCACTTGTCGTTTAGTTAGTAGTTGCTATCTTTGAGGATTAAGTTGTCTCGGGTGTTGTTTTCATATAGAAAATAATGTAAACACACATTACCTTCATCACAACTATAATATCCCCGGCCGGTTTAATAATAAAGTTCCGAAGCAGAAAAATGTATCACATATCAACATTTAAAAAATAAATTAATTAATTTAAATTCTGTAATCTAATAAATAAATCTAATACTACGGCAAATACTTTTACTTTTAAATGTGCTCACTATACTGGATAATTATTACATTGACATGCAAAACAACCTTCTACAAGAGAGGTGTTGCCAATAATACTTTCATACACACTTTTACTTTATGTAGTCGAATCAAAAAATGTATCATACTACCCACGTTTTAGTTAAAACATTGATATTGTCGGATGATTGTTTTAGTCTACCTATATATTTGGAATATTTATGGCAATATACACAGTTCACTAGTACCTTTGAAGACATCATATCAACAAAACAATATATTCAGTGATAAAGTAATTCTCATTCTCGATATCAGCGGCCTATCTGTATAATAATACGTTACGTCTGCTATAAAATATTATCACCTGTGCACCGAAAATATAGTGCTCCAGCGAATATCCGAGACGCCGTGGCCATGCTGAATTAACAAAATAGTGCGAAAATAATAATAGTGTCAGCAAAAATAGTGAAAGTGATTTATAAATTTAATGATTTAAACAATATTAATTAAGCAAAATGACCATAACACCTGGAAATCATTTAGTAAACGTGATCGAAAGTGTAAGTGTCAAAAATACAGACAGCGAAACAAAATCTAAACTAGCCGCTGATTGTAAAGCTGTCCTAGCAGAGTTTATTTCGACATTACTTCTCGTGTTTCTTGGATGTATGGCATGTGTGCCCTTGGAAGGTTTCCAGATTCAACCACCATTGTACGGACCATTTGCATTCGGTTTTGCTGTTCTTTTCAATATACAAGCATTTGGACATATATCAGGAGCTCATATGAATCCAGCGGTCACTCTAGGAGCTGTGTTATGGGGAAAAATGTCAATTTGGCTAGGAATAGCTTACATGATAGCTCAGTGTGCAGGTTCAATTCTCGGATATGGTATACTAATAGGCTTGTCACCACTAGATTTAGTGCCGAATGCAGTTTGCACAACACAACCTCATCCTCAAGTAACGATGTTACAAGCGGTTGCAGTTGAAGTTATTTTAACTGCCGCATTGAACTTCTTGAATTGTGCTGTTTGGGATCCGGCGAATGAAGCATCATTGGAATCAGTTTCATTGAAATTCGGTTTTACAATCGCCGGTCTTTCTATCGCAGGCAGTGAGCTTACAGGAGCAAGTATGAATCCTGCAAGATCACTAGGTCCGGTCGTTTGGACAGGAGCCTGGTCTACGCACTGGGTATACTGGGTGGGACCAATCATCGGTGGATCGATTTCAGCATTATTTTATAAATACATTTGGCTTAACAAAAGTAAAGAAATAAAAGATAAGTAAGGTATTTTAAGATTTCGTATTTAGTAAGTTGGATAATGTTTAAGTTATTTATTATACCTCATTTATGGTATATATTAATTATTATTTGTATGTCTCTGTATTTTTACATTATATTTATCAAAACTAGTTTAGAAAGTGTCTAATATTTTAAAAGTAAATGTTCCAATTGTTAAAGACATTGTAAATATTTTAAAACTGTCATGTGTTTACTTTGCTAATTCAATAAGCGTTGATAATGTACATAGTTCTTGAACATTTTCGTTAGGATTGTGTCTTATTATCTGTGTTTTTGGAATTCAACTTTATTATAAACTAAATAGGACGTTTCCTAAATGTAATCTGAGAAATCTATTAATATTCACATGTATTATTATTTAGATTTTCATAACATTGTGTAAGATTTAGCACAACAATTGAAATCTCAAATCAATATTGTAAATTATGGCTACAATTATTCGGCGTACCGTACGTATAACCTAAGATAAAATATACCTAGATAAAATTAAACAAATCATTGCTTATAAAAATCATAGTACACATTTTAAATAAAAAATTTAAAATATCATTGCGAGATCATTTCTTATCCATTGCCAATTTTTTACACAAAAAAAAACATAATTTGACTCTGCACTGACATCCATGTCAGTCTGAAAGGCTTTACTCTATGAGGTACATCCCCTCACGGACTCTTTGCGGAATAGTACCTACAATGCAACAGATAAGTAACAAATTCAGCCATTTTCAATGCATTTTTTGGTTCCAAGTTGCAGAATAACAAACAATGTCTTATCTAATTAGCCATGCTTTTGTTCTGCTACAACTAAAAGGATTATAATTACAAATATACTTTCCGGTACAATGACTTGAAATCAGATTAAAATTACTAATTAGTTTGGTCGCGGCTGCAAACCTTTTGTCTATAACATTATCTACTGATAGTGAAACAGACAAAAGTTAATGATTCGACAATTAATTTGGAAGTAAACATATTTTGCATATCGATACTGTTATCAGATTCTTCAAAAAGTACATAATGTCTTAGGGTCCGTTCACACACCGGATCGTAGATCAGAGCAAATTTTTATCGTTAATAAAATTGAGAAAAGTTTAAATTTTCTATACGCGTCTTTTTTACTCGGGCTCGTAATGAGAAGTAAAATTAAACCTTGTTTTAATCAGGCTCAATTTCATTTGCGATAAACAATCTGTTCTGCTCTTCGCCTCTGTCTGAACGGACCCTTAAAAGACTCGGCGCGTTATTTTGAGGATGAATAGCAATTACAACATTGGTCAAAAGTATCTAAGCTTAGCTAAACTTAGCTAGTTTTAACAAATGAACTAAGTGAAGCCAGTCAATCAAAGATAATATAAGTACCCATATATTTACGTAAACACGCGATACATTATCTCATTCTGGGTTAGTAGAATAAATAAAAAAAAGGCAAGTTATAAGCCGACAAATCCGAGATTATTCTAAAGTGTTGTTGATAAGAATCGATTCGACCTTTATAAATTTACTGCTTGAAATATTTACTAGCTGATAATATCGGAAACGAGTGCAATATTGCGAGGAAGGCACGTAAACACGATATAAATAACTAGCTGTCTCATAATGTTTATGTCAGGACATATATACATTTTCTTATAAATTTAATACTCGGTATATATTCAAAAATATTACCTTTCTTTGCTCTTAATTTACCGGCAAAATCCTTTCTTGTAATTTTCCTAACTGACCCAACATATATTCTCTTGATTGTGTATGTTTTTTTAATTTCTTTTTAATAGGATAATACGCGTCACGTGGCCAGTGCTTCGGTAAAAATGTCTGCTATCCAGTTAACCTTTTGAAGCTTATTTTACTATAGTTAATAACTTTAATATTGCTTCTAAAACTCGAGCTATTTTTTACAGAGAACTAAATCCAATTGCAAAAGTTCTGTTTAATACACAAACACCTGCACAAAATATAATGCAAACTCGAAAGAATTATTTTATATCTCAGTTTTAAGCGCTTTTAACAGGCGTTTTGTAAACGACATTTAATTGAAACTATTCCCAAAAAATACTGAAAAATTGAAAGCTTAATTGTTCTTTTAAATTAATTTAGTCCTCAAGTAAATTTTTAGTGATATGAAATAAACGGCTCTAAGTAAGAATTCCCAGAAATGCATTTAGTTTCGTTTGTCTGTTATCTAGAAATAAAAAAAGACCAAGCAAAACAATCTTATAGCCCCTCAGGGACCAAGAACTTTGACAGGAAATACGATCGATTTGTCTAAAAGCAACCGATTTAGGTCCACGATTTGAACGAACTAAGTTCGGGTTGGGATTCAAATGTAACGTAAGAAACTTTATGTGGCATTAAATTCTAGCACTACTCAGAGAACATGATTTGGGAGTGAACGTAAAACTAATAAAACTATTATTTATCAATGCTTTCTCGGAATGGGTGAGACGAAATGACGACTCGTTAATGCATTAAGTTGTAGGCAGTAAGTCAACTTGAAGGCTGTAGTCGAACTTTAATTACTTTGATAACATAGTCTAACTTAGTCACACTTACTCCCTCGAATAACTAAGACAGTGACATATAACCTGAATAATATACCTAAATGAAGTTATCGTTCGTTTCTCGTAAATTGGCCAAAACCGAAAAATCTACGCACGTCATGGAGCCCGCCGCCTACAACCGCCTGTCGGACCACTTCACAGCTACCAACCTCGATTAAAAAATGAACTTAAGATATGGCTAATACAAAAAGCCTTCTATAGTGTCGAAGAAATTTTCCTACCACGATTGTTTTATGTACACAATTTTCATTCAGAATATCTGTAAAGTTTTTTTTTTTTAACATTATGACTGGTAATTCGCTTACCAATAAATATTTGCATTTGTATTTAAATATTTTTATAGCTAGACTATCATTTGTTTCTGAAAACATAGTTTGCGTTTTCCTATTACCCCGTTTTAAAAATAAGAAATAATTATAAAGAAATAGTGAACATATAATACTCGTATTAAAAGATAATTTAACTATAGATTTCGATTGCAACTTATCTCTGTTTTGCCACAGATAATGTAAGGGTTAGAAGTATGCGTTAATCAATTGATACTACAGTGGATGTCATCTATTTGATACTAAAATGACAATAGGATGAAGATATTATTATATTATTCGAAAGGAATTTGCTTTGCTATAATGTAATCCGTTCACTTGTATATTCATGCTGTGCATTTGTGGCATCCAGCACGTACGGGCACTCATCTCACTACGTAAACTATATTTGCCGGGACAGAAAAGGGTGCAATTTGTTTGAGCTTCGTTTTGCGGAACCGCGAAAAGCGAACACTTTTGAATATTGTTATTCTTTAAAAGCAACTAACTTGTCTTGTTATACGTGTTGCTTTTATTTACAGATATTCATCTAAGTTATCAAGTTCAGTTAATGTAGGTTTGGAAAAAAGATTTTATAGCCAAAATGCAAATGCAACGTAACAGTGCAAATATCCTATAATATTTAGCTACTAGCCATTGCTCGCGACTTCATCCGCTTTGAATTAAAAATAAATTGCAAATATAGCCTATGTTATTCACTGATAACATAGCTTTTTAATGCAAGTATCACTCCAGTAGTTTTTGAGTTATTTCAATCCATAGAAATTAAAAAAAAAATGCAAACATTTTCTCTTTATGATATTAGTATAGAAATATAGATGTTTTATTGTTTAAGAGAAATATGTTAATTAATTATTAATTACTTTAAGTGAACTCATTTGTATCAATGTATTAATACTGATTCTGTTGAATCTGCTGATAATTAAAACCACTTTGTGTTTTCATATTTAATGCTCTTTGTTGTGACATGACGTGCATTTTAATTTGGGGCATTCATAATAAATTATTGTCTTTTTTATTTCGGACTTGGTTAAAATAAATATAAACTGATAGATAAAGTAAAAGTTAAAGTACATTTCAGAATTAAAACTTAATAGGAAAATCATTTCAGTAACGATAAATTATTGAGTTGCTTTTTTCCAATCGAAATATATAAATAAAACAGCATGAAATGTTTTTGTTAAAATTCCTTTGAGATTTAATTTCTCAGTTGTTTGTTCGCACAACATTAGAAATTGTTTGAACTTCGACAGTTTTTAATCAAAAGCATACTTTTGTTTCATTTCTTTTGGGAGTTAAAGTCTTGTTTTAATTTAATGCTCCAGTGCTATTTGCGAAATAAAAATAATTTCTATTAAATTCCTATACTGTTAATAAGTAATTAAGTAAAGAAAGAAAGTAACTGGCCACAGACAAAATCTCGATTTTTGAAAGACGTTTATTTTTTGTTTAAAAAAAATCTTAATTAATTTGACATTATGAGATTGTCAATATTTCATTCAATAAACTAGGCCTCAATTCTCATTAGCGCCACTTGCCTTTGAACATTCAGTTAAGTAAATTTCCATAGAAATACAAGATTAGAGTTTCTCCCTGTTGTTACATTTGTAGAGTTAGAAACTCTTTACAAAACATCAAAATTTTACTAAGCTCGTCTCGTCTGGAAACAGTTTTGTGAGACATGTTGCGCCAAAATGCAAAATGCTTGCCATTGTCTAATGCAAGTGTTTAGTAAACAACGATGTAATTTGAACTACTTTTCAAGTCGGGTTTTAATTACCCTTTTTTGTTATATTTTTGATAATTTGAAAAATAGTTGTGTGTAATTTAGTTACATGTGTATATGCATGTTTTGAGATAACTCAAAAACTACTGGGCCGATTTATAAATTATTTCACCATTAAAAAGTTATATTGTCAGAGAGTAACACAGGCTATATTTTTTATTTTCACGCGGGCGAAGTCGCGAGCATCAGCTAGTTTATAGTAAGTTTATATTAGCCATCATATGAATTAATTTCTTTTTCTTTAGTCTACTTTATATTTTGAAATCATCCACACTTGATTTTAACCCTTATTTCTCAGCAAGCAGTTATTTTATAATAAGTAATAACACGTATTCACGGAAAATTGTCAATCGAATAAAATTATTTTTTATTTTATCATGATGGAGTGCATTATCGAATGTATAATAGTTTGGAAATAAACGTCCCGTATAAAATAGAGAATGAACTAGAACTGGCGATGACGTGTGCCCGCCTCTTAATATCCGGCCTGATGTATCGACAGAGTGCTGCTGCGAAATTTTAACACTATCTCTGAAATACCAACACAAAATTGAATTTTAAAACGTATTATTCGGTTTCATGAATAATTGAAATTCTGTCAAATAAGATAAATAAGATAAAGCTATAATAAATCAAACGTAGCAAAACTATAATAAATCAGTTGTCAGTCAGTCAGTCAAAATTACAAAAGTGTTTTTATCTTACCTTATGCTATGTCAAATATTCTCGAATAATTCCTCAAGATTTTTTTTTAAATAACAGAAAGCAGTACATAAAAACGTCAGTGAATAAACGAATGATAAATACAATAAAAGAAACAAAACACGTCCGAGTGGTCGATCTATAATTGTATCCTTTAAAACAAACATAAAAACCCCGAGTACAATATTCTATGCACTTGTACTTAAATTATTAAGCTATTAATTGCCTTATTACACTTGATTAATAACCATATAACAAACAAGGAAAATAATTATGCAGCATACGTAAATCCAATTTACTAGTAAAAAAACTATTCCGTATAGTCGTGACTACGCATCTGCTGTCGTCATCCAAAACCTTGTAGGTTTTTTGCCTGGTGGTTAATTTCAAATGACCGGAGAACTCTTAATTTCTTTATTTTACTCAATTTTAAAGGTAACATAGCTTAAAAACCTGCTAAATTAAAGTACCACATCGCTGATGACTTCCATGTGCGAAAAACTTATAAAGATAGTCTGATACTTACCTTAAAAAAAGTTTTGAATATCAATGCAGTATTGTGCATGGGCAGCTGAAATTGACTTTTGTCGTCTGATTTTTATACGTAAAGGGAATAAATTAAGGTCTTGTCTGCATATTCACGTGCGCACAATAATTTAAATTGGAAATCAAGAACAAATAATTCGTTCAATATATTTTCTTTCGGGGCCGGGCACATTTCCCCTTAATGGGGCATCACTCAGCGTCGCCGCGCCTCGCTTCCGACCTGACTCACCTCTTTTAAAGCTCTGCAATAAAATTACCATAAAATTCAATTTGTAGATCACACGTTGGAAGTAAAATGCATAGATTTAATACTTTAATTTACTTTAAAAGTTTTAAGCTAATAATTACGTTATGTCTTTACTTTTGTATTCTCAAAGTATGTAAAAAGGCTAAGCAAGATCACAAGAGAAAGACGAAAATGGAAAAATCTTAACATAGGGGCGACCAACAAAAGGCTGGAAGGACGATAGGTTGAAGATTCAGAACTCATATTTGACACAGTAATTAAGTATACAAATATCAACTTCTTGTACAATAACAATTCATTATAAGACAAGTAGAAAAGTGAAAAAGAATCAATCTCATACAATACATTATACAATTTCTCTTTCCCCCAGTTGATTGCTTCTGCTCGCTTTCAGACATTTACTTTTCTTCAGTACATTTAAACAAGAAATCGAAACCGCATTTATTTATTTTAAAGACTGCTAGACATTTATTGGCAGTGCTCTTCGGTCTTAAGTGAAAATCTTATGTTAAAAATAAGTTAAAAACTCTAGGTATAACAAGGAATTTACGTATAAGTACACGAAATTTTATAGATGGAATCACCCTCATAAGGTTACTCCTGCAGGGTCGGCGCGCCGGGTTTTCATCCTCCACATAATCCTATCATCCGTCATCTCAGTCAACAGTCCCATCTTGATCATGTCACTTTTCACGCAATCCATCCCTCTCTTTCAAGTCTACCTCTACCGTAGTTTACTAAGTTTTTGGTATTTCTAAGCCATGTTTAAAACATCGAGCGAGAAGTTTAAAAAAGTAGCATATTGTCATTCATTCTGACATTTCCATGAAAATACTGAATCAAAAATGTCAGTTACGAACAAAAATACTTGTTTATTTTACTAATTATCGGGAACTTATTAGCTATAGTTTTATAGGTCAATCAACTGTAAAGTGATCGTGCTAGTACAATGACGTTGTTTTTTAATTATCACATACCGAGATTGATTTCTGATCAGTACTGACGAAAATAACCACTTAACAAGCTAACATTTAATTGTAAGTTACTAGCGAAACTGATATTATCGGAGAACAAGAATATTAGAAAGATATCACATTCTAAAACATCAAACCTTTTGCAACATGTCACGTAAGAAAGAACATAAACACATAAATCAAAAAATGTGTTCGAGAAGCAAAAATCCTATAAAAAATGTATCTTGTATCAATAATCATTTTTCTAATATATTGAATTCTATAGTGTATGAGAGCCTACGAAGGTAATTGAAAAGTAAAATGGTCCCGTCCCGTCGTCTACTACGGCTAATAGAGGATTACTATCCGTCGGACTTGATTGCTTTGCTCACATCGATACTATAACTATTTCCACTATTGCAGAACCCGTACAAAACATATTGCTATCTCAGATTTTTTAATAAGTATGAGGGAGATAACCTGCTGGTCTTGTTAGATAATTCAAAAAATTTCTCAGTTGCTTCCATTTCAATTGTAATTCAATCCAGCTCTTTTTAAATACTGATTGTGAAAAATATGACGTTAATCAATATTTCTTTAACCCGAAATGATCTTGTATAAAAGAAAATATTTATTTTAGTATAAAGTAAAGCGACTCAATAGAATGCTGCTCGCGGATTCAATTACCGAAGAAAATGTAAAGCTAACAGACTGCGACCTCGTTAACTGCTCGACGCCACCACACAAACTACCTATTTAAATCTACCGAGGAGTTTACTTAATTTACCATTATACAAATCCTTAGCTATAAACGTAAAATACTGTAGCCCCAAAAAATAAAGATAACCTAGCTTTCGCACGCGAAACTACTTAAATTAAACGACGAATTAAAAAAAACAAAAGTAAGAAGCTCCTATGCTCTTTCAGACTATCCTCTACATCTGTGCCAAATTTTATCAAGATCCATTAAGCCATTTAGGCTATAAACTCTAACAAACATCCATCCGTCCATTCAAACTTTCATATTTAGT
>DVQG01001006.1:0-12068 GCA_018231605.1 Papilio ambrax
TCCATCTAAACTTTCGCATTTATAATATTAGTATGATTAGTATGAAGTATGATTAACTAAATAGACTAAACCGTACTTGCTCTATTTCTTTATCCTTGACCATGGTGGCACATTCGATAGAATCGTCAGCACGCTGCTCGCAGTTAGGAAACGCGTTTTGGTGCACCGAACAGAAAGCGGAGATGCACGTATCCGTTTTATGCTAGAATTTAATAAAAAAAATCTCGCGTATTACTTTTATCTCATGATGTATTAACTAAATTAATTGTGGAGCAGACATTTGGAACATATCCTTACAAAGACTTTAATCATGGTCATCATAATCAAATGTCACTTCACATATGGGCTAATCAAAAATAAACTTTTAAATTAATTGTAATAAGTCGTGGATTTATATGGTTTGCCTATTGATACATAAGGTTAAAGATTTATATGTAAGACGCAATATATTTGCCATCTTCATTTTTAATCATTTTCTTAAGGAGATTTAGTACCAGAAGTTTTAACTACTAAATGACTGTAGTATTTAGTGTCTGTTGAATATTCAAGCTAGTCTACGGAAGTTTTCAAAGAAACCCATCCAAATCGTGACGTCATCGCCTCGAATAATCTCGACGAATCGAGAGCTGGATAGTGTCTTGGTGAAAATTAATAAGGAACTTGAGAGGTTAGTAAGTTCGAATGACTGAATTAATTACGAATTGTGAGGTGCCCTTGTCAGCAGGAGAGGGCGGCGGAGCGCATGGGAACTGTTCGATGATGCGTCGCAGCTTATCGCTAGTGCGCACGCAGCCGCACTGCCGCCGCCACGTTTCCGGCCCCGCGCCGCTGCCGGCAGCACCGCATGCCACCACCTCACGCTCCAACTCCACGTTCACCTCCTTACGAACGCATTTCGTGCAGGTACCAAGCTTGCATTTTTCCATTCACCACTAGAACAACAAATAAACACTAATTACTCTACCCTAATAACATTCTGATTGAGATGACGAATCGAATGACAAATTACTTTTTATGATCTCCAGTTAACTTAGTTAACTCATGACCTCCAGTTAACTAAGTTAACATTACCTCTGACATACTGTTAGCGTAGTGTAACTTTAGTTCCGTAGAACATTTCAGTCCCATGAATTTCTCATCTTGTATTGAAGTATTATTTTATTGAGACCAATATGGTTCTAGACTTTATTATCTCATACCTTTGTGGTATGTGAGGCTCAAACACGCGCGCCTTTACCCCGGCCATCCCACCAATAGATCTAGTTTTTACTGAGAGTTATTTCCAACCGGACTACTTATTGTGCTGTTACAATTTTATATAGATAGAAGAAAGTAAACATATCTGGAATATTTGTTGTTATTTTGTTGAGATAGATAAAAATAATTCATATGTTTCTAACTATGTACAGTGGGACGTTCATAACTATGTACTGTGGGACGTTCACAACTATGTACAGTGGGACGTTCATAACTATGTACAGTGGGACGTTCATAACTAAAATTGCTTTTAGATTTACTTGCCTTATTTCACATTAAAGGAGACATAGGCAATTAGGACAGTCAAATGTTCTACCTTAACAAAGGTTCAAAGTGATCGAAATCAACATTTTAATTACATGTTAAGTCCCAATATTTTAATAATAAATGCAATAGATAATTGAAATACTTACTTAATTTTTCAGAATACTACTGCAAAAGAAATAAATAATATTAATATGTACCCTAATTATAAAAACAATTCAGTACATTTTCACATTACAATTTTCTCCCGTGTTGTAAAATTAGTGAAATTCACGAGAAATATTGAATAAAAAAAATTAAAAACCTCGATATTTGTTTATGCGCAAGACATTCATGAAAAATACAAGTCCTGTCATAATTTGACACTTAATAAAACTTCTATGACATTTCTTTTTACTTTTAAAAATAGAAAAAAGTCTTTATTACGTTCTTCAATATTATCGATTTATTTATGGGTTTACTAACCAAATGCTTTCGATGATTAGATTTTTAATTAAAACTGAAACTGGGTAGGGCACAATCTTTAAACTTTTTAACCGGACAATGTGTGTTACCTAGGTTTTACGATTGACTTGCTTTGGTGTACCATAACAAATTTTGTATTTGCCCTAATCAAAGACATTTAAAAAATATTTTCGGACCTCTTTAGCCCTAATGCGATTTGAGCAAGGAGAGGACATCTCAAGGAGTCTGTTATTTGTGTAACATTAAAATTATTTACACTATTTAACCTCAAAACATATTTCACCAGTTTAAATGTAGAGCACATCGTCATACAGCAGGGCAATTTGATTGACCCGGCGTGAGCCAAACCGGGTTGCATTTGACCGCTGACGACAATTCACGTACAACTTACGGTGGCGCCGTGTGAAAGCTTTCTCCGAGTATTTCACACTTTACCGCGGACAAACCTTTCAATACAATTACTAAATCTATTCATAATAACGGCCAAATGGGTTTTTAGGTTAAGAGCTGTTTTTATCCTGTACTTAGAAGCATTCTTACTTAATTTAAACAAATTTGACTGTATTCAGTGGAGTCAGATGCATTACTTTCTTATTTTTTTGTTTTTAGTTTCAAGATCAAATTTATTGAAGCAAACATTTCTTATTCTGAATAAGAAAAATTGCATGGTTTCTAATGTAACATGTCAAAGCATTTTTTTTACCGCCAATTTGATTTAAGTTACATTAAAATCGTAAAAATGAGTCGAAATTCTACCTTAAAAATTCTTTGAAAGCAACAATTAACCTAACTTAAACTACATCTAAAGTTAAATTTTGAGTTTTCTTTTAAATAACATGTGACACAACCATTATAACAGTAAGTTGCGTAGCGAAAATAATAGCTCCTAAATGTACTGTAACTGTTCACACGATTACGTGACGTCATCACACACGAAACGTAGCAGTCCTCAAATCTTACATCACGATTGTACAAGACAACGTAGAACAGCAACAGCACGCGGTTACCGTTGTGGTAGGTTAATGATATAATTTTAGAGGATTAACAAGGTCAAAACAAAGTCTCTTTTCTATTTTCCTTATGGGAAATTTATCGAAGTCGTTATATAGTCACTAAAGTTGTCCCTTAGTGTAAAATAATTATAGCTACACTAAGCAAGCCTTTAAGATACCAGTAAACTACGAGTATAGTAGTAATTAGTTCTAAATTAACTCGAAAATATAAACTCTAGTTTAAGGTAACCACAGGCTTTCCATTAAAAATAAAATGATTAAAGAAATTGTAAAGATATCCTATTGATGTACCTATAGTTGACGAGTTGATTAACAAGGCTGTACTTCCCAATTAAAGTAAAAGACGCTAACCGAGAGCTAATCGTTACTGTTTTTACACATTCTGACATAAGAATTTCATGACCGTGAATCGTTTTTGTTTCGTTCATTAGACGATGTTATAGATGTTACAGTTTTAGAACGGACATAATAGTTATAAGGTCGTAAAAACGTTACGAATAGCGTGCGTGTCGACCGCTAACATTCGCTAACGGGTGCATTTTATTGAAAGTGCTACTAATCTATACCAATGAATATCGAAGACATAGCATGTTTTCGACAATAATTCTACCAGACCAGACAGTTATAGTAACGGTTTAAAATACAATTTTGAAAAAAATGTTCGTACCGTTGTTTGGTGACCGTGAGAAAAAACAAAACCGCCCTACATGTTTGGTATAACACATTGTGACTTGAATGTTTCTAAGAACGTGTATTACGCACAATATTATCGCATAATTGTAATATAAAATGTATAGTAGTACATTTATGTATTTTACGTTTTCAAATGAGTCAGATTATAACAAAACCAATCCTACACAACTCAAGTACATTCAAAGTTTTAAGGAAGAAAACTGAAGTTTTTCTTATGACTAGTTATGTACTGAATTACATTTTAAGAATTCCTACATCAAACATCGACTCACTGAACAAAAATCATGGTAAGTAAGCCATCAGAGACAAGCATAGCAAGACTAAAGTGACGACTGGTATAAATGTTAACCTACCTACAGTTAAACAAACGAAGTAGACCCTATCTAATCCCAGAGTTGATTTCAAATCAAACTAAGCGACCGATCATTAAAAGCTCGATTAAGATTCGATTGAGTTTCCGTGAAGTTTTTATATTATTCACTTGACCAAGTTGCAGGCGGTCAAGTTGCCAACAAAGGCATTAATTATATGCTATTTCTTTTTTCAATTCGTTCGCAAGAAACATGCAGGAAATGAACATTGAAACATTTTACTCGACCCCTTAAAATAACCAACGCATCCAATAAATCAACTGATTTTGAATTGTGGTAAAGAGGAAATATACTGTAAAATTATTCTTTTCTTAACACGTCCACTGCTATTACGACTACTTCATATTAGAGTAAACTCGCTAGATGAATTAGTGGTAGTGAAGTGTTGAATTCATGTACAATCTAGTCATCCATCGTAAAGTAATTTTCGTATTTTAAGAAACCTCGCGGTCAATAAAATAAAACTCCCACAACACAGACGTACGTACCTTTTTTCTGTGGTTACTAAAAATTTAGGCCGCTTATTGATTTCTTTCTTATTGACCGTGTTAAAACCAACACAGTACATAATAAAAAGTATTGTAAAACACCACCTTCCGATAACAATTTAGAAGTCACTGAGTGGAACGAATGTTTTAAATTAATCTATGGATATGCGTTTTTATTTATCAAGTAAATTCCAGGCTTTCACGTCTTCCAAGTTAATGTAGGTAGACAAAAGAAAAGATAGGTAATTGAAAATTCTTACCTTAAATATTCTATACGATAGTATAAAATTAGTATAGTATTTTATTATCTTTGCTAATACCTAGCTCTTTTCTGATTAGCTACGTCGCATCATGAAGCTATACTAAACGCAATGTAATTGTTTGTCGACATACCTCCCTGATGTTATGGAGCGTGGCAGGATCAAATAATTGCCGGTGTCTAGATCACACTATCAAGGGCTGGCCACCTGTCGTGTGATTCTAATTTCATGGTCATTCACTTCAACTTGAAGCTAGGGTAGCAAAACAATTTATGGCGGACGGGATCTACTAAAAAGTACTTTCCTTTACTAGGGAAATAGATTTTGGACCTTTAGATCATTGTTAGTATTTATTCTGAAGTATAAACATCTATGCATAACTTTTTTGTAAAATCGTAGTCAGATCAGTCTGGATTGTAGGTCTTATCATGTGTGATCCGTCATTGTTACAATGAACATTAAATCCATCTATACAAGAGATTGATGGTTACCTTATTGGAGATTGGCAGGAACAAGCAAGAAGCGATTAGAGGCGGCATTGCGACGAGCGACATCTTTATACTCACTGCACCGTGCAATATTCGAAAATATTCGCTATGGACGATTGAAACACTTTCATAACACATTATACTGTAGGAAAAAAGGTTCTCAACGCATGATAACCTAACTTAAAAGTTAATATAAAAACTATTATAATGGGGTAGTTGTTTAATTCAAGCCTATTGTTAAAATATTATAAAGTATTCAAAGATTATCGTGAGGTATGGATCTTCATTATCCGAACTTGACAGAGAAAAAAAATTAGCTTATATTTGGTTAGCTTTGTTCAATATTTAAACAGAGATCGGCAATCGAATATATCATACATTATCGTGTTTACTGAATTCCGTGTCTGAAAAACTATCATACAAGGCAAAAACAATGCAATAACAGGAATCCAAGATTAAAGTTCGTGTACCTTCTGCCTTGTGATAAAAAAAATAAACAATCGCATGTGTTAATAATTCATTCAAGGTGAAATTTTATGTTAAAGCGAATATTGAAGCTTTGAACAATGGGTCGAGTGCGCAAGGCCGGGCAAACAATAGCCTCTCAGTTGAAGCGATTTTGGAAACGCGAAGGTCTTAGATATCGTACATGAGAGATAAGCCCTACCTTGTTAGCTACTACACATTACATGCGCCGATCATTCCATCTTCTACTATTCACTTATTAACTCTGCACTCAAAGCCACGCAAACTTTATGACTGCTCGGAATATCGCGCAATATTCTTCTGATAAACTACACATATAGTTTTATATGTGAGGACATTGGCTAACACCGATTAAAAGCACAATGATCCTCCCAAGCATTTTTACTACGGGATCGATTTCTACCGCCAAGGCAGTTCTGATCATATAGAGCCCTCTTTAGATCCCCTGAAAGGTATAAATAACCTACTACTGAGTGGATGTTTTTATAGGGTAGATTAAAAAAAAATATATTATGTCACCATGTATTTAATAAATAAACACGTTTACAATGTACGCTGAAGCTTCATTACATAGGGCCAGCCCTAGCTTTCTTGCACTTCGGGAAGCAGATCTATGACTTATATAACACTAACACAAAAATAACAACGTTCAAAGACACAATAACCGAAAAATAAATAAATACGATTAAAACATCACAAAATATTGTCACAACTAGTATCATTTGAAAAATAAAAAAAAAAACTATCACAAGTTCGTGATAAAATTAATTTGTTTCACAGTATTTGCTATCAATGCGAAATATGCTTCATGAGGTGTCCAAACTAGAGTCTTAACTTGACCTTTTAGTGTATCGGTTTAGATTTATTTCATTATTAACATTGTTACTAAAAGGCAGATTTAACTGCTAAAGACGTTCAAACACAAGAGCATTGTAAAACTAACTATTACAGAAAAAAAAATTTTGGACACCCCTGACATTAATCTTGTGGAGACGATCACTAACATTAAGACATAAAATTGTGCAAGAATTTAACATTATAAACACACCAAAATTAGCCTTGCATTCCGTACGTACTAATATTTCAATTAGCCTATCTAGACTACATTTAAAAATATATTCCATTCAAGAGGACATCATTTTGCACACTCGTACTTAATTTATTTAGCAGACGCAGCAAAAGCACAGTTCAGTAACTACGTGATAAAAACTGATTACTTAGACCTGATAATTGTGTTGGACGCCACAAATGTTTGTAATAACCTAAAATTATAAACAAAATATCAAAACGGAGTTCGAGACTAAAACTACCGATTTTAAATAGATTTTTTTTAAAGAATAACTCAAAAACTACTGGATAGTTTTGGAAAAACTTTGAGGTATATGTATGGGTAAAAATTTTAAATATCAGCTTTTATCTCGTAAAGTTATAAATGCATAGCAGTATCTTACGACTAATTTTAAAATACTTTTGAGTACTAATTCTCAATCGACGGATTCCGTATTTAGCCGTACTTAAGTGGAATGAGTCAAAGACTTTGGAATACATTTGACAAGAAAACTGTATATTTTTATGTACTAGCTGCTGAATAGATTATGTGCTTAAATAATTTTGTACACAAGTGAAAGCTAATTTATACTTTGTATTTATCACATTAATAGAAACTTTAATGCATATTTGTCCGAATTAATACTTTGTTTTTTTCTTTTTTTTTTGTATATAATTGCGATCCTAATCTAAGTCTTTGCAAGTGGCAGCTTTTGGTTTTGCGTAAAATGGTGTGTAACGACAAATAAGTAAAATGCAAAAACTACGATTCATAAACCATATGAAAATATTTGACTAGGGTTAAAATTCGATAAAAAAATATAAAGTAAGAATAAAAATCATAACACGTTCATTAAAAATAAAAATCACGGTGGCCCGTCAGTAAAAACGAGTACAAAAAAATGTTTAAACCATTTGAAAAAACCCATTTTGCAACGATTCACACGGGCGCTTTTTTAACGCGCGTTAAAAGCGTTTAAATAGAACAATTGCATCTCATGTAACTGTGAATACGTAAAACTTTTACAACGCGACGTAATTACATCGCGCAGTGTTGTATTTTGAGCTCTAGACCGGAACAAGACTGATTTAATTACGTTCGTATGACCGCGCGCGTTTTAAATCCGCCCGTGCGAACAGGAGCTAATACGGTTTAAAAGTAGTTATCCTATTTAATAACTTTCACAGTTACTTAAGTTTGGAATGTTAACTTCTTTAAATTAAAATACACAGGGTGCTACCAAAACGGGCCGTTTTATAATGTGAAGTTAAATACGTTTTAACCTATCTATGATATCAAGATTTGATTTTACAGCAGAATTCTTTAGTATTAATCATTAAACCCACTTACATCTAACTTCAGTCCATTTCAAGATATAAATTTTAAGAGTACCCTCTCTTAAAGCGACACAATATACTTTCACATGTAGCCTCAAATGTAAGCAATTATCTGATTTAAAAGCTCTTACAAATACTGATAGAATCAGCGAGCGACTTAGCCTTAGCCTTCATAATATGGAATGTGAAACTATACGTCAGTCTCAGTTTTGCTGCTCGTACGACGACTCCTGGCGGCGGAGGCAGGGCTGGCCCACTGCGGACCGCTTAACAAAAACTTCTTCACATTATATTCCATTCTCGCCAAATCTTCCGCCGATATCTCTTTATCGTTAGACTTTAAACCCCCTGCTAAATCATTGCCCTGTGTATAATTGTTCATATCTCTTTCTGTACTACCCACATTTATTTCAGTAACGGTCACATCACCACTTTCGACTGGAAATATTGTTTCTTTAACAACATTACCGGTTATTTTAGCAACTTTATCTTTCTCTTGGTTAGTATTTTGATGTGTATGAATCCAACTGTTGCGGGCATCTCTGGAGAATGATTTTGATAATTTGCTCACAGGATGAGGCATGTTGAGAGCGAGTTCATTCAATGTCTCAGTAAGTCTACTCAGTTTACTATCCCTTCTGATGTTCCGATTAACAAAGCATTCGTCCTCTAATGGATCGTTGAAACTGTTCTGTTCCAAGTTTTTCTCGACCCATTCTGCAACTCTTAGTAACTGTTGCTTTTGCAGTAACGCGGCACTATCGTCGCTGGACAAAGAACTAGTGCTTTGTTCGTTTGTAAATACTTTAGTACTCTCGTTTACTTTTAAATGCGTTTGCGTCAGATTGGGATAAACGTTGACGATAGCCGGCAATGATGACTTCTGTTTGACATTTGCCTGATCTTTTTTATCTAAACTTGTTACGTTTCCTATCGGTGGGTAATCTTTGGATATCTTTGTATTTTCAATGGAATGCAATTGTGACATGTCAATTTTTTTAAGCGGTCTAGAAAACTGACCGGCTTTAGTTTGTTCATAATGATCGAAATTGAATATTTTTATGTCTTCATTATCAGTGGAGTTTACGAAATCAAATTTTTTGTCTGTTCCAGTTTCAGCATTGTTGTTTTGCATAGCGTTGTCAACGTTAAAATCGTTTAATAGATTATCAACATCGGTTTGATTTTGCTGACTGGTGATACTTTGTGTATTATTGTTGTTGTGTTCCGAGCTATTTGAGAAATTATGTGTTTTTAACGGTTGCAACGGCGAAGAAGACACGTTTAACAGAATTGGATTGATGGAATTCGTTTTAATGGAACTTTCTGATTCTTTATTGTTATTATCTACATGAACGTCGATTAGAGTAGTTTCGACTACAACACTTTCATTATTAACTACGATTTTGTAGTCATCGTCTGTTTTTACTAAATCAATAAAATTCTCCATACCATCATTTAGATCTTTGAAAATGGAATTTTCGGTACATTTGCTTTGTCGTCTATACAATACTGGAGGGACATCTGGTTCCGCATTATCCAATAGTATATTTTTAGAGCCAGCCTGCATACGTAAGTGACAAAATCTAGGTCCTGGACCCACTTGAGTGTTAGACTTATGTGTGCTGACTGTAGACTTTGCCACAGAAGATGTACGACTCACTCCTCCTATAGAACTTTGAGAATTCTTTCGAATACTGTTAGTTTCGACTGCTTGTACTTGATTGTTCGACTTTGGATCTTTATCAATGCCTTTATCTTTAAGTAGATCTTCAGCAGCAATGCTATGAACACTACTTTTCTTGCTAGATATCGAAGTCTTTGTTCTATCGCAAAGCTTATGATGCACAGAAGGTTCCATATTCATATTATTTTTCTTTAATTGTTTCAATTCTTCCTCTATTACTTTAATAGCTTCCTTTTCTATAGTACAAACTATTGGATTAGTTTCCATTGGAGATTGTTCAACAAGATTGTTAGGTACAGGTTTTTCTATTTTGTTGCTTTCAGTTTCCACTGTCTGCGGCACTATATACATGCCAAGTGCGAGGTTAGTCTTCTCGTTTAAGAGTTTAATGCCATGTGGAGATACACTCCGCATGCTAACATTTGATTTCAAAGACTTTATCTCAGAGTTGCAGTTCAAACAGAGAGAATTCTTCATTTCACCGGACAATGGTGTTTGCGTCGACACTGAGTAGTAAGTTTCATTGTAACAGAATGGTTTGCTTTGTGACTTAGTACAAGTGCATGTATCACAGTGTTTTGTTAGAGTATCTTGGATGCTATCTTCTAATATTTTAGACATAAGAGATGCAGATATATTGAACTCATATTCACTAGCATCAAAGGTATCCAAATCATTGCCAGTTTTAGATTGACTAGAACTTGGCGGTTTCGATGTCTTGGACATAACATATTGGGATACTCTTGCTTGAGTGTCTACAGGGAGCTGGAAAGTAACATAATTATTATTACATTTTTATAGTTTATACCATTATATTTGACTTTCAATATTAAAATCATATTTACATACATTATCTAGTTTCTGAGACACAAAATTATCAGGTTTACATTGTAGCAACTGGATGGCTAAGTTCATGTCATTTTTGTACCTTTCCTGGAACACAAAGAATACAATATCAATTGTAGTGTTGACGAATTTTATAAATAAAAAATGTTTTATGATTGACAGAAGTTTCTAGCATATAAAAACTTACATTTTCTTTCTGCAGCATACTGTAGTTATGCTTAGACTCGGCTAATCTCACAGAAAGTGTAGCTATATCTTTTGTCAACTGACTCTTTTCACTCTTCATTTTGTCGACCATCTGCAGCAATTTGTCTTCCAAAACTTGATTCAGTTTCTGTACTCTTTTATGTGAATCATACAGTCTGAAAGATTTAATTCTTTTATTAGCAAAGGCTAACCTTTAATCTCTAAAGATTAATAATATTTATTTTATCCACTTTAAATCACCTTAAAGTTATTGCTATGATATTGTTGATAAAAATAATCAACTACTGGGATTCAAACCCATAACTTCCAAATCGAAAGTATAGAGTATGGCTATGGAAGACTTAGGAGGTATAATTCAATTATAAGTATTATCACTACCCTACTTATCTACAAGGGGTAATAATTTATTTTTGAACTTTCATATTTTATTTTCAGTATATGGCACTATTAGTTATGAAGTAATAAAATATTATAATGAGGAAATATTTAGTTGTTTGTTTCAAAATCTTTTACTGTTGGGATGCTACGCTATCCCCAAGTGACATAGGCAATTCTCTTTCTTACATTTTTTTTATTTAATTCTGCACAGACGAAGTCGCGAGCAAAAGCTAGTAGCAAATACAATAAATGATATTAATCATAAGATCTAATAAAAATGTAAAGGTTCAATACAATGGATATTACATTTCATTTATAAAATTACTAACTATTACATAGACGGATTATTAAAAACATCCTGTCAAAATAAAGCATTGTTCTAAAGTCTCTCTACATTTTAAACAGAAACACACTTCAACTTATTACACTCAAATAGCACTATTTAATAATGTTCTTTTTAAAGATTATTGTTTAATAATTATTAATTAACATTCTGATAACTGTTAAAACTATTAAAAATCTTTAAAAGAAACTAATTGATTGCAATTAAAAAAATATTAATGAAAGTACCAACTAGATACTCATTTTAAAACATTTTTATATCAATGTATTTTAGCACTTAAATAAATTAGTTACACCACACTACTGGATGAACAAAATATAATGCTGCTATACTTATGCATTCTTGCTCCTGTATGTGACACTACTAACTTTCGCCTGCAACTCCATTTGCAGGGAATAGGCAATATGCATATGACGCCAAATTGTACCAAACTTTTT
>DVQG01001007.1:0-12068 GCA_018231605.1 Papilio ambrax
TTGACATTTTTGATAGTATATGAGTTTAGATAGATGGATGTTTGTTAGAATTTGTAGCCTTAACGGCGGAACGGATCTCGATGTGGCATAGATGTAGTGGATAGTCTGGAAGCACTCATAGGCTACTTACTTTTTTTTTTAATTTCACGCGGGCGAAAGCTAGTATATAAATAAATAAATTACATACTTGAATTGAATTCTATGCAAAACAGTTCAATATGATTTTATAATTTTACTCGAATAGTTTAGAAATAGAACAAATTTGAGTCAAAACATTAATATTATTAACGTTAACCTATAACGTTATCAAGGTTTGAGAACTTAAAAAAAATTGTAGGATTGTTATTGCAAATTATAATTTTATCTTTTTTCTTATATATAAGAATTCTATTTATAAATAGAGGTATCGTAAATGATGTAACAACACTGACGATAAAATAATTCAACCCTATATCTCAGAGGTCAGATTATCTGACTCTAATGACGCGGGCTTGAAATTCTTTTCCGAGCGATAATTGAAGAAGTAGGACAGCATGTTGATTAACAATCTATTTAGAATAACAAAATAATCTTTACAGTAGTAAGGCCTAGTAAGGCCCCCCTACCATCTTCATCATGCTTCATCTTGTCATCAGTTACCCTTCCGTTTGAGCAACGTCTGCGGACGCTCTTGGCCATGCTATCCTAATTGATAATTGAAGTTAAAAGTTTACGTTTATTATTTAGTATAACTTTTTCCGTTTTAAACTAAATCGGATTTTAGTAGAAATATCTCTCAATAAACTCTTATGAAAGTGAACTGCGATATAGCGTAATAAAATCGGAAAAATCATAAACAATATAAATAAAATCACTGACAAAGGTCGAATGTCAGTGCATTAAAGATATAAATAATTGAACATTGTTTTATTTTTACATACAATCAAGATAAGTATAAACACCCACAAGGAGATTATTGTAAAATTCCGTTGAAATGGAATCAAAAACATTAACGCATGATGAAATATGTAATTCGAGACAGACGAAAGATACACATTGATAAGAATAATTAATGCCTTTAAATTGAACCACTACGATAACTCGACTGATGGCAATGATCAACAAATATTTCGTTTACCTACATTCGAACTAAACATAATTAATTGGTCGTGAGCTTCACCGGGAGGCCGTGACCGATTAAGCCCCCTAGAGAACCGAAAATTGAAAAATAGATAAAAAGTTCATATTAATAGTAACTACCCAATCCACTAGACCTAACCTGGGATATCAGCTGGAGACGTCAACCCAGATCCTTAATTTTAACTCACCTTCGCCACGAGTCAAGGCAACTTGTAGTGGCGCGTAATTACGACAACCATACTTGTCTTCCAAGGCGAAGATATCCTCCGACGAAAGCTTTTGATGAGCCATGACCTAAACACAAAAACATAACATTTAAAACTAAGACAAGTCTGCTGCTTGTTGATTTAATCCTTTACTGAAAAAAAAATTAACAAAATCAAACAGTTCTACAAAAAAAAATGTAAAGTTCTCTTAAAGAAGGGAAAGTATCTGTTAGCTAGACCCAAAAATAAATATTTAGTTTACAGCATATTTGTCTTCAACAGTTCGTAAAACAGAACACATTATACTAAGGTGACCGTTAATTTTAAAAAAGTAATAATTAAATTTTGATAAATTACAGAGCAACTAAAAGGCGGAAATTTGAACCTGTTTACGATACCCGGTAAATCAAAAATAAAACTTACTTGCGCCGTATTCAGAAAAATATATGAAATGCAATGAAATAAAATCGTACAGAATCTTATATAGCAACCTTCGCTGATAAGACAGATGCAAGTAAATATTATATTTAAGATTTATACTCCCGTGCTTTTCTGTTTATTGTACGTTCCGCGAAGGCTCAAGCATTCAAACATATTTCATAATCATCGTCCAAGGAGCACGCGTAGTTTATCAAAGTCAATGTTTATTTACATAGCATATTAACCGGTATACGGTTATCAAATTTAAAAAAAGTTACTCAGTATAGCCTCTCTACGTTACTATGGAATTAATAATGTAGACAATATTCAATAAGTGTTATAAGAAGAAATAAACAGTCTAACCTTTAAATTATTTGTTGGATAATATATCTATTTTCAAACTGTTTCGTGCGTGATCGCGTCTAAAGTTATCCAGCGATGGCGTTGACCGTCTAGCCCGAGACAATATAAATGACTGGCGACGGAAAAAAACACGCACCAAGCAAGCACCAACTCCCTGTATTTATAATTACGTCACGCAATCTCCGCGACCCTTTTTAACATCATTCTATGCGGCTCTCAAATAACAAGATCGACCGGAATTTCCCCAACTGCCTAATAGAAAGATTCAATCATGACGCAATGTTAAAAAAATTAACAATTCGAGTCCCAGACATACATTTACGATTGTCTCTTAAAACAATATTTAACAACTGTCTGGTATTTCATGAATTCCGTGAAAATGATTATAAAACGTTACATATCAGACGTTAGATCTTTTAATACCAGGAATCTTAGAATTATCAATTCTTAATTCATTGTCTGCATAAACATTTTAAATCATATTATTGAAAACATTTTTTTTCAGCAGCGACAAAATGAGCGCGTTTGAAATGTTGAAAATTGATATTTCCGTGCCTCGTATCTAGAACTTTAATCAACATCAGAATACACGCCTGTAACCTAGAGGGGTAGGCAGAGACCACACACTTTCAATTGGGTTTAATATTTAATATTTTGTCCCTTCTAACTATCAAAAGAAACCTTATCAACTCTATTGACATACTCGTACTAATCTTTATGACTGTTGGAAAATATTTGAAAAAGTAATAATGCGACGCCACTTCAGGCTACCATTACAAAATTAAGATTTTCAACATTTGTGAGTACTATATGAATACAGTAATAAGGTTTGTTTTGTGGCAGCGCTAGGGAATTGATATGGGAAATTAGTTGTTAAAGTGAAAAACTACTATTTCAAGTTTTTACTTTAACAAAACTAGTGGAAAATTTTAATAACACAAAATAATAACAATTTGTACAGTATTTATTCATTATAACAAAATAACTACTTTTAAAATATTAAACTAAGATTCTAATGTAAACATATTAACCTACACATGTTTTTAAATTCATTTTTTCCTATGTTCATTGTCAGGGTCTCCCCCATAGTATTCTGTATATGTAGGAAATGTTTGTGCACCCCTTTCTGGGGGTGATGGCAAGGAACCTCCATCCAATAACCTTTTAGCTTCTATTTTAGCTGCATTCTCTTGTTTCAGCTTGGCTATAGCCAGATTATATTCAATTTCTTCTTCTGTTGGGGGATCTTGTCTGAAAATGTATGGAACTTAATTATTCTATTTTTATACATTTGTTATTGTGAAACCACTAAGGGTAAGAAATTGATAGCAAGCTGGTAAAAATTCAATTACAACGACATTGTAGCTGTTTTGATTATTTTTAAAAGAACCTAGAACACATTACCTTCTCATTCTTAACCATGATTCCCATTCTGCTGGGATGGGATTTTGAAAATCATTTCCCTTTGGTGGATCATACCAACGGGAAGGTTTTCTTTTACCCCTGCTGGGGTCTGCGGGTATTTCATAATAAATGTTTCCAGCATAATCCTTACCTGTAATGACAACAAAGATGTTTTGAGTACTCTTTGTTTACAGTATAAATTATTATTGATTGAATAGTCTACTTGCCCATATGATTCCCTCGTATTTGGCGTGGTTTCAAAGAATTTATGAAATTTTGAAAGATTATTCGCCAAAGATGTCGATGCTGACCATTAGACATCTAAAACAAAATCTTTAATTAGAAAACTATACTAATAACAAAACATATTATATTTATTGACAACTATTTTACATTTAATTTATCGACTTGGACAGAGATCAAGAGTCTCGGCTAATTTTCGTACAGATATAATGATTTTGTTGCAAATTAAACAAACAACTTTATTACAAATTCTTAACCCAAAAATAAATACAATGTCAACGTCAAATGAAAAATTATTTTGAATTTATAATGACATTGGCACTAATAAAACTACAGAGTCGCATGAAAGTGGAAATGCAATTGGTTTGCAATGATAGCAATTGCTCTTCGACTATCAATTGCCAGATTACCACATAGGTACATATAATAAATACTACAGTTCGCACTGCAACCGTTTTGTTTCTTTAGAAACATATAAAATTATGCAGAACATTTATGTAAAAAATCGGAGTTTTCCATTGCACTTGCACAACACTATTTACCATAAAGCAAAGAGTGAATGACTAAACTGATCTGAATGAGTGACGCTTTATTTATGACAGCTTGACAGCATCACTTTTTACTGCATCTCAAGAATTGTTTCTACAATTTATATTTTGTACTAAAATAAAACTTTTAGTGCTATTTTTAATTAGTGCATTAATTTCCTGTGTTGTACAGTAAATTTTTAAAACTTCACAATGGCGAAAATGGCATTTCAGCACCAAGCCGGAACGGCTATGGAATGTCTTAGTGTAAGTTGTAAGACCACTCCCAAATGTTTTGTTTTTATAGTTTTAACCTTCTTTATAATAAATATTACACGCAATTATATTATCAGATACCAATAACGCTTCAAAAAGAAGCCGGTGTTGATGCAGAAGGCCGGGAAGTTATGAAATGTGGCTTCAAAATTGGCGGTGGAATTGATCAAGATTATCGCAAAAGTCCACAAGGATATACTGATAACGTAAGCACGAAGATTTTAATATACATATTACCTGAAAATTCCCTGTTACCTTTGTGATGAATGAAACAAAATATTTTGTTACCTTATTTTCCTCACTAAATGACTAGACATTTGTGGATTATAGTTAAACCTGTAATTTATTGTAGAAATTTTACTTTTCACTCTACAGGTTTTGTCTGTTTTGTATTGTACACAATACAAAGTATGTGATTGTTTTGTTTAATCTGTATCTCCTATACCAAATGTCAATGTTACAACTTAAATTGAAAGTAAAATCTGCCTGTTCAGTAAACTTTTATGTCATATTTAATATATACTTTTTTAATGTGAATAATGTGTTTGCATTACTTTGTAAAGTTTGAGTAAGTGAGAGCCACACTAAAGTAGCCAAAGAGACTCATACTCTGGAGCCAATTTTTGCTGACTACTGCTCTATAATATTGTAATTAAATATTTCAGGGTATCTATGTGACTGAAGTTCATGAAGGCAGTCCAGCAGCTAAATCTGGATTGCGGATGCATGACAAAATCCTGCAATGCAATGGATATGACTTCACCATGGTAACACATAAGAAGGCTGTCAGCTATATTAAAAAGCATCCAGTGTTAAACCTTCTTGTTGCTAGAAAAGGTGTAACATCCACATAACTGTTACACAGTTTTTGTAACACAAGTATATTTTTTTCATTTTTGATCAACTGTTTTGAATGAAAATATTTAAAAAATCAAATGATTTTATAATGTTATTTATTTTTAGAGTATTTTAGCATTAGGTTTATTAATTTATTAAGTAACTTGATTCATTTTGTTACAATTATTCTTAATACTTTGGGGTTATCATCTTCAATATAATAATTTCTAGTTCTAAATCTTTTAAAACATCATAATGAATTTTAATGCTCAATTTGTAACACTGGTATTATTAAATTTTACACTCTTTTTAACCCCAATGGACAAAGAACTAAGATGAAGAGAAAAACATTTTATGTACGCCAATAAATGGATTTATAAGAATGGTTACCAGTGTTAATACTATTAGTTGAGCATAGAAGGTTTTTTGATGACTTCCACTAACAACAGTGTCAGCTACTTGCTGTTAGTTAACTTGCAACATCACAAGGCCATTGGCAAACCTTCTGTGCACAATACAAATAATTTTAATCATTACTCATGTCATGAATATAATGAGTTAGATAGATATATTTGATATTGTTAATTAAGTCACATTGTGTATTTTGTTATTAGTTGATTATATTCTTTGGTAATGTAAGGGTTCTTTCTTGCAAAGTTTTATAAGCTGTGTAATACATCCATAAAGTAAATTTTAAAAGCAATTTTTATGACACTCTGCATTTTCTCTATCTGTATTTAAATTAATATGTTTATCAGAATATATAAGCTTAACAATTATCAGTCTTGATTATATTTTCCACAATTATTAACATACAATGGCTTTGTACATGAAAAAAAAACCCAGAGATAAGTATATTTGTGCCAAATATGTAAGAAAATGTTCAATTTGTTCTAATGCTTGCTTTTTTATCTGATCAGTAGTACAAGAGAACAGTCAAATTAAGCAATTAACATCAGTATATACAAAT
Source organism: Papilio ambrax (assembly GCA_018231605.1). Taxonomy (NCBI): domain Eukaryota; kingdom Metazoa; phylum Arthropoda; class Insecta; order Lepidoptera; family Papilionidae; genus Papilio; species Papilio ambrax. The sequence continues at coordinate 6,366 of DVQG01001007.1, forward strand.
CAGTATGACTTATATAAGGCTGATTATATCACAAATGTTTTTATGTAATAGTTGTAAGCAGATTTTCTTTGTCACTTTACTTATAAATTTAGTACAAAATTTCCCTGGCTTCTATATAATTATTTGATACATAATATATTGTATAAAAACTGTTCCTGAATGCTTGATACTCATATATTACAGATTTTATAACATTTTTGATATTTTAGAAAAGTTCTAGCCAAAGAAAAGTTTCATAGTCCATTAAATGATGCAAGTTAAGGCATTCACGGGAAAGTTAAAAAATATTTTTGTAACAATGATCACTATGTTTTGCTTTACAGCTTTTGCAAGGAATTTAAATGTGGAAATTACAAAATCAAATTGCAATTGGAAGATAACTACTTTAATTGGACTTGTTACAAGTAATCTCAATAATTACATGATATCTAAAAGAAAAAACTCTTGTTGAACATGTTTTAAAAGCATTTGGAATTGTATATTTTAATATCAATAAGTTGAAATGCATTTATTTTATAATAAAATTATCTACAAAATGATTTTCCAATGAATTTACTCGGAAATAAAAAACATGTGTAAATTATTCAAGTATTTTATTTTCATTCATCAAATTACTAGCTTTCTTGCAAGATATTGGAGAGTTACTAAGATTAAAGGCTTACTAATATAAAAAGAAACTAGTGTAATTTTTTAATTGAAAAAGTTCAATATTTATTTTCATTACTAAGATATGAGAACTAAACAATTTTCTATCAAAAAAGTTTTGTTTCAAGGCTTAGCAGGAGGCCAGTCCCATTGGCCTTTAGGAGGCTTAGCTATAAGAGGTTCCCACGGCTTCCAGTTCAGCATTTTCCTTGCCAGGTTTAGCTCATTTTCAGCTTGTACAATAAGTTCCTCAGCTTGGCCACAGTTAATTTTACTTTCCAATTCATATGCATCCTTTGTCTGTAAAATCATAAATCAAATTGAGAACAGTCAAATTGCTTTTTAAGTTATACTTATTTGTAACAAGATTTTGCTTGTTACATTTTCTGGGTGAATTAAAAAAAAAGTAAAACATAGAGCCTATGTGCCTCAGTGATAATGTAGCTTTCTAATGGTATGAGAATCAAGATTGGTCTTTTACTGGTAGCCACAGTGAGAAAGAAATTGAGACGCAAAAGGTAAGGCTGTAAAAGATATTCATTTACCTGCTGTAACACTGCTGCTCTCTCACAGACAATCTGTTCAGTATATTTTCTGTAAGCTGCATTTTCTGGCATCTTTTTCAAGGTTCGCAAAATTTTTCCATAAAGTGCGCCAAGAGTATGATGAGGGTTGGGAGCAACTGCTAATCCCATAATACCTGTAGTCTATATAGAAATGTGTCATTAGATATTTTTGACTTTAAACATGTAAATTATCTATTTACATTGTGCTCTCTATTGCTCTTTATTTTTGATCCGTTTAATGTTGCGCTAGTGTCGTGCCAGTATATTTTTTAATTTCATGCATGATAGCAAAATAATAAACTGGGTACAAAATCTGACAAAACCAAAACATAGTTATATAACAATCTGTATAAAAACATTTAAGCAACACATTTATTAGACAATTACCTTCTTTAAAACCCCCATAATTTTATGAGTAACTTAGATGCTAAATTAACGATTTTTAAATAAGTATTTCCCTGTTCTTGTACTACAACAGTAACCTCAATGAAATGTCATCGAAGATGAAGACAAATCAAAAGTGTCAATGTCAACTCTATATGTCAATATTTTAAATTTTATTTTTTTTCACATCTGGAACAGGGGGTCTAAGCGTTATGCCTGAACTTTCACTTAGTTTGTTGCGAAAAAATTACTGATTTATGTAAAATAGAGAATGTCATTATGTCTTTATAATAATAAAATGATACACTCCATTAAATTAATCAGTTTTTTTTATATATAGTTGTAACCCTTTGTAAGTTTTGTAGGATCTGTGGAGGTCGTGTTGAGGATCTGTCTTGTCTTGTCGCTGAACGGATCGCTGGATCGGTGATTGCTGGATCGCTGTCTTCTTTTTCTCAATAACGATTCTCTACTACCACTAGCACCACAAGTTTGTCAAGACCCATTCAAGATCAAAACGCACATTGACGACAAAAATATTCTAGATATGAAATATTGTAGGTATAGAAATCTCTTCCAAGACAGCTGATGAATATAAAATGAATTTGCGAGTTACCCTTTGAGTACAACACTTTGCTAAGGTAATTACGTGTATTGATAAATATGAGTATTAAAACCACGTCTCTCATCTGTTTGCCATATTTTTGCGACATGATATCGTTTTGATAATTCTTCGTGCGTGTTATCAGTAATAACAAACGGTAATATTCATAATACAATATTTAAAATGAAAAAAGATGAATTGTTTATAAGTTTTCCACTGAAATTCCTTGAACCTCGAGCTTTATGGTCTTCATATAAGATTTGAAAACTTAAAAGATTACACAAATCCTTCTGTAGGTATCGATATATTAATTAATTAATTAATAAATAAGTGATTATGGGAGAAAAGTGTGCCACTGAATGTCAAATTATTGGTTTTTAAAAGATAAACATATTGCTACAGATATACGATTTTAATTAAACTTATCCTAGTGTTCACTAAAACTATTTGATTCCAAGACCCAAAGAATATTTGACCTGTTATTATTAATTTTTAACAAATTAACATGAAATTTTTACTAACTAGTATGCTGATTTTCATATTTGTTTTGTAGTAAACTAGAAGGAAAAACAATGTATTTATCATTTTGAAGTTGAAAGCTTCACTAACATCTACAAATGTATAATTTCAGATCCACAACAATGGAGACATTAGCTCCTACCACACAAGATGACAGTTCAGGGGCAAATCCGAGCAGTGTCAAGAGTGATGACAGCAGCCCTCGGCACGAGAGTGGTCGGGGTTCCCCTCCCCCTAACTGCGCTATATGCTTAGGAACATGTCGCAATAACTCATTCACTGATTCCTGTTTGCACCAGTTCTGTTTCAAATGTTTATTAACATGGAGCAAAGTAAGTTGGTGTTTATTTTTAGAATCATCAAATTTTGTATGAACTAGTTAATATTGTAAAGTACAAAGATGAAGCTAAATCTAAATAGCTATTAGTAACTTCTTTTTAAGTCTGAAACAAAACTACCAGTTTAAACTTACTAGTATTGTTGGTTACTTCGATCTGAGTTTATCTCCCTAGCTTTATTTTATTGTCTTATCAATTTTTGTTAAGACCAGTAATTATCACATAAACCAAGGATAACTGAAATATATGTATTTCAGTATGTAATTTTTAAACTGTCTATAATGCATAGTCATGCGTAACTCAATTATGTAAACTTTTTTCAAGATTTGTTGTATTTAAATTTGAACATTACAGGTAAAGCCAGAGTGTCCTTTGTGCAAACAGACTTTTCGTTCTATAATACATAATGTGAGATCCAATCATCAGTATGAAGAATACATGGTTGAACAGCGACAGACAGAGGAGGCTACAGAAAGGATAGATATAAACACACTGGCAACAACTCGCAGGTTTAGATACAGGTAGGCTCACAGTATACAAACATTTAAGTATACAATCTTAATGTAAGATGTGAATATTGAAGAAAATGTTAGTATAGACTAACATATAAAAATCTTGCCATATAGAACTTTACAGCAACTAAGAGGGATGGCAATATACAATATTACAACTGTCAAAATACAGGATAAGTTTTGTATGTTAAAAAACTCAGTTATGAAATGAAAATTTGTTGTGCCAACCCTACATTACGTAGGAAGAGGAGAGATTGGGTAATAATACCTTTGTAATTTAATGAATGTTTCATAGTAGAAGAAATGTTTTGTCAACTACTAGTTTCTGCGTGATATTTGACGTAATGCTCATAATTAGCGGCGTTGGCTCAGGGATTAAGCTACTTCTAATCAGCAGGTCCTGGGTCCGAATTCATGTAACAATAAGATTTTTCGAATTTAACAAAGAGTCTTTGTGATGCAACCTGTATATATCAGATATTCAAAGACATTTGTGACATATATGTGTCAACCCACACTTGGCGTGATTGACTATAGCTTAGTCGTTTCAAAGGGTAGGTGATGTTGATGTATACAGGTGCGTTTCTTAGGAGATCCCAGGATTCTCTCCAGTTGCACTTCAGCATGTTTTAGTGAGTCATGTCTCACATAACTCTCTTTCTGCCAGAAGGCAGGGTGTCTTTTGAAGATTTCCCAATGATACCAAAAGAGAGATGATGTATCTGTAAAGGACGACGCTGACGCTGCCGCGGCGCGAGTCGCTGGCCATCCAGCAGCTGCTGCTGCACTACCCGATGATGGCGGACGTGCTGCCCGCGCCGCTGCCGGCCGCGCGCGCGCCGCGTCGCCGCTCGCCCGCCGCCTTCCGCCGCACCGTCTACAGGCACAACCTGTGGGCACGCCCGCTTCCCGACTTCACGGGACGCTTCAGGGACTGTTCGCCCTTGTTTTATAGGTAACTAGCTTTCGCCTGCGACTTCGTCCGCGTGGTGTTATAAAAACAAAACCAGGTAATCTATGTGTTCTTCCAGACTATCCTCTACATCTATGCCCAATTTCATTGAGAGACATGAATTTCAGCAGTTTAGGCTACAAACTCTGACATCCATCCATCCATCTAAACTTTCAAATTTGTAATATTAGTATGATATCTACATTATTCACACTGCCACTCTTGTTTGAAATCATTGAAAACTAAATAGAATTGATGAATCAGTAAACAACAGGAAAACATATATTCTTTGTAAATCAAAAATGTATAAGAAAATTAAGTTTTTTTTGTTTCATAGGTATAATGATTCACAAGTGCATCGGCTAGTGCCATGGCTCACTCGAGAACTTCACTATTTATTAAATGAGAACGTGGGACACATATCGTACGTGATAACGAGGATCCTGGAGATCCTGCCGCAGTACCATATTAACTCTCCGGAGTTCAGGGAGACGATGCTGCGCTACTTCGGCGACAGGACGGACCACTTCCTGCACGAGCTGTACTGCTTCGCCTCCACGCCCTACGACATGACCGGCTACGACCATAACGTGCAGTACACCACCGACAACAGGATATCCACCATGGTCAATGAGGTCATATCCAGCTCCGAGTCGGAAGCGAGCACCGACTCCGACATCGTCATGGTGTCCAGCTCGGAGCCAGCGGACCCGCCCCCGGGGCCTTCCCGCGTGCCCGCGCCCGCCTACCCACAAAACTACATTCCAGGCCCTACCACCAACAACAACAACAACAACGTCATTCCCATTGAAACGTTATCGCACACCGACACGGACGATGATTCATCGGAGGTAATGGTCGTGGGATACATAAAGCCGCCTCAGGACAGGACTCCCGAAGTGGTCGATTTACTCGGGTCGGACAGCGACGTGATCGTGCAGGAAAACTTGCCGGAGACGTCGCAGAGCCAGGCTCAGGAAAGTAGGCCATCCGGATCACTAGTTAAATTAAGTTTAAAAAGGCATAAGGCTCCAGTGTCGGACTCCGACAGCGATGGCGAGGCCGGCGTCCCTCCGCCCACCAAGCGCAAGCGGCGACATCGCTCCAACGACACCGCCACCACCTCCGACACCTGCCGCACCACGCCCCCCCCCCCCCCCCCCCCCCCCCCCCCCCCCCCCCC
>DVQG01001008.1:0-12066 GCA_018231605.1 Papilio ambrax
CATCTTAGGCAACAAAGAAGTGTGTGTTTACGCTTTATTATAATAGTATTGGTTAGTAAGCTTTTTTATGACAACAATATCTAAGATAATACGTTTTTATCAGGTGCTAGAAGATTTCGGATACATCTACGACAGTTCAGTTGGTGTGCCACCTCTCCCGATACCAGTTTGGCCTTACACGTTAGACTACAAGATACCGCACGAGTGTAAATCAGGCACATGCCCAACCAAATCATTCCCCGGTAAGATTTACCAACGAAATAAAAGTTACATTACATTTATTTCTTAACATAGAAGTAATTTGTCAAAGAGCTTGGGAATTTTCCTAATTAACTATTAGTAAGTTACTTCGATATTCGAGGAATTATTGAGACCCCCGGGATGTATAAATGTGAGCGATATCAGAAAATAAGTTAATAAAGTTGTTATCTGAGTAGGTCTGTGGGAGGTGCCCTTCAACGCGCATTACGTCGAGTCCTTTGAGGGTGGACATTGCCCCTATTTGGATCAATGTGTGCTTCACAACCACGACTCCGATGAGGTATTATACTTTTTTTCATTACAATTTATTACATTAGATAATTGATATAAAGTTGTAAGGACTGCGTATTTATGTAATGTGTGTCTTTGTAGACAATGAGATGATATTTTACTTTGGAATGTTTGAGTTTTGTTTTAAAAAATAATCCTCGCTTTAAGTTACTTTAATGAAAGTTAAAAATCATTAGAAAAATATTATAAATGTCGCCAAATCGCGAAATTTAATAAAGGCTAACAGACCATTTGGTCTGTTAGCTTTTATTACTTTTTCAAACATATTTTTTGGAAATACCTGCTAGACAACATTATAAACGCAAAAACAATAATAAACTTAATACCACTGTATTTTTACCTCCATTATAAAGCATATTGTTGAAAATTTATCACTATAATTCTTAGATCAGAGCTGACACGATATTACCGCACTAATATCCCCTTTGTTCGTCCCGAATTCCTAATTATTCTAAGTGACATATGAATTTCGCTCTTTGTTCTTCTAATATGCCCCTATTTGCTGTCACTATAATATACCTTTATTCCCAAATTAATAAGAAAATATCATATGAGTTGACATTCCTGTCAATAAAGTAGATAGCCCTTAGACTTTCTTATGATTCATTATTAGACTTTGTGTTTGATTAACTTCAATATTATTTTTATAAGGTTATAAGTAAAGTTATCACACGATATTGTTAGACAAAAGTAGTACAAAACATAAATTATTAACAGAAAAAGTACAAATAACTGTGTTTGTAAAGAATAATGCTTGTTGAAATCAATTTCTCGTTTCAAAGTAAACTAAATCTTAAATCGCTTCGTATAGGTTCTAGAATGGCTTCAAGAGGATTTCAACCGATACTACGAGCAGAACCGGGCGCCGTACATGATGCCATTCCACACCAACTGGTTCCAGATCAAAGAGCTCGAGCACGGCCTACACAAGTTCCTCCGCTGGGCCGCTGATTTGTAAGTACTAAGTACTACTATAGTATTATCTGTGCTCGGACTTTTAGTTTTTAAAATAAAAGACGATCAAGTTCAATATTTACCCAACTTATTAAATGTTTACTTATTAAATAAGTACTTGATTACGATCTAGTTGACATTATGAAGTGGTACGTCACACTTTTCATCCTATTTTTTTCTCTTTCTCAGAAATGACGTGTGGTTTGTAACCGTTACCCAAGCATTGACATGGATCACGGATCCTAAACCAGTGAAGGCGCTGAACAACTATGAAGCTTGGAGATGTGACAAAAGAGATCTGCCGGGAAAGCCTTGCAATCTGCCCAACAAGTGCGCTCTCTCCTTCAAACATCCCGATACTAATTTCACCGACACAAGATATATGGAAACTTGCAGCGAATGTCCTAACCAGTAAGTACTTGTAGACTTTAATATTGATTTATCAATCATCATCGAAAATAAACGTCAGATTCTGAAGTTCCACCTATTTGGGAATTCAGAGATGTGTGTGAAGCCAATTCGTACTGAGCTAACGCGATCTCTGGCCCAAATATAAACTTGTTATAAATATTTGTTTATTTTTAGATATCCATGGCTGGGAGATTCCGGCGGTACTGGTATTTCCGGCAAAGACAATTACATACCGGACAATCTGAAGCGAAAATAGTATAAATATATTATATAACTTGAAGACTTTGTAGGATTTAGTTTAATCTATTCAGTATACTGTTTAATAAAATAAGTTTTTACGTTTTTTTTCTCTATTTATAAACGAAAAAAGTTATTTTAAATAGTTTTTTTTATGTCGAAGTGACAATGGTGCATTAGATTCTGAATGGATTATTCATTTTTTGTACATAATATACAAGTTTATATAGATTTATTCTGTTTTAACGATTTGTGTGTACTTTATATTTTTACATACGAGGTTATAAAATTACAAACTATATAACGGATTTGAACAACCTTTACATTGAGGAGATATATTTTCGCATATTGGTAGTGTTATTGTAACTAATTTATGTTATTTACAAAAAAGTGGTGCTAAATATTTTTGACTTATCATAATTTTCAAACAAAGTTCACTTCAATAACAAATGTGTTAAAAATGACGTCACTAACGAATGTTTGACGTTTTTATTAAAATCGGCTTAACGTATTTTTAGTTTCAATATTTTAATGTTATTACAAAAATTATAGCGCAACGCGAATGAAAGTAAACATTGAACTGAAAACAAAAACGTATTTTTATTCGTGTTTTTTTTTTCAAAGAGAATTAACGGATGGGAATATGTTTTGTACGCCTATCTAGAATATTTGCGTGAGAATTGCGAGAAAGTGTTCGTAACGTCATCGACAACATTTGTGCGAGATTTAATTGTGTACTTTACGCCCACTATAAAAACCTAATCCATTTCGGTGAATTCAGGTGTCCTCTTGCTCGTTTGCTACCTAATATTATATAAAAAAAAACTAATACGAATTTTGTCGACAACGTTACGAAAATGTTCTTACGAATATTCATGATAAGCTCCCAGAGTTAACTCACGGTTTTAGATTAACATCAACGTTTCTGGTCATAGTTTTGCTCATTATTTACTTCAAACTACAATAGCATAGTCTGTGTTTGCAGGAACATTTTTGTTTGTTAATATTTGTAAAAGCAATGTCTTTTTTACTACTGTTTGTTGTTTTTTGTATTGACATGAATTTGGTTTGCTGAATAAAATAATTTACATCGACATTGTGGTTGTTATTTCAAATATCTCATATTGCTTTCGGTTTGCTTTTCCATTTCCAAATGCCTTTTAATATTTCCATTCAAATGTGGAAATTAAAATTTAAAATTGGTTTTTATGTAGAATTGCTTGTAGAAAACATTTTTTTTAATCTCTGTCGATTGTTTTGAATTACGATCGTTTTTGTCATATAGAAAGGTATAAAACCTCGACAGCGAACAATCTTTAATTTGTTTGCAACAATATCAGTGAATAGATTACTTCTTGTTCTATTAACTTTAGTTGTCATCACAATACCAAATGGTTCGTAAATAAAAATTAGTTACTGTACATTTATTTTGAGGCGTTATATTGCAAATATTCCTGTCAAGCGTGCTCGCGGTATGCCGCCCGTCGAATGTACGACGTCGAACAATTTTCTATGTGAATAATTCATGTCGCGGTGTTCGCTCTAGCTTTTAGCATGTCACTATGTAACTGATTCTATTTTTACTTACCTTCATAAAAATGGATTTATTTACCAGTATGTAGTCTGTTCTACTAATAATGCCCACGAATCACTGATCAGTCTGTTAAACGAATTCGATTGACTTTGTATCTTCGATCTGAAATAAGTAGTAAATGTTTAAAGATGAAAATTTAGTCGCCAATGAAAAAAATATAGTATAACGTTGGTCTACCCAATTGTCACGGCGTGCACGAGTGACCCTTGAATTCGACAGGTCGTCTTCAATCTAATGTGTTAGAGAAACAATTTAAATCATACTAATATTATAAATTCGAAAGTTTAGATGAATGGTTGGGTGTTGTTAGAGTTTGTAACTGAAACGGCTGAACGCATTTCTCTGAAATTTTGTATAGATGTAGAGGATAGTCGATTTTTTAATTCCACGAGGACGGAGTCGCGGAGGAAAGTTAGTAAGAAATGAACAGATCTTAGACTCCTGGTGTATTTTACTTAACTCGTAGCTGTCAATCGCGTATGATATTTCAAAATAACAAAATATCCATCTCACAACTTCAATTGTTTCAGAGAGACTGTGTTAAAATGAACATAGAGTGCTCCTTATCACTGCAGCTGTACTATGCAATACTGTAGGAATGCATGATATCGGGAGGTAACGGCAATGTCGCAGTTCCAAGCCAATATACTCGATATTGCCAATAAATCGATACAATACTACGAAAAACGTACGCAATCTGGAAAAGTGAATAGAGATTGCGGACAGCGTATTACCTCTTGTACTTTATTAATGTAAACAAACTATTCTATACATTAGGTTATAAATCATGAAACAGATTGCTAAAAACTGTTCTTCTTGTTCCTTTATAAAAGAAAACAATTTACAAATTACCAAACTGAAAACATATCCGAAACTTTGTGCCGGAACTTCTGTCATAAATTAAGTACTGCAAAAGATTTTTTAATATTTTCGCTTAAAGTTGTCAAAAGTACAACACATAACTTTTTACGGTCCGATGTTTTTGCATAAATCATGTTACTGTTTAAACAAAACGCAGCGAACTTATTTCAAAGTGTAATATATTTTTATAATTTTTAAATTAATAAATCACTATTTTATAATGTTTATTTTCAAGGTAAGTAACGTTTCAAGGTTGTTTATCTGTTAAAAATAAAGACATACGAATTACACAAATAGGAGACTTAACCAGAATTGTTGAAATTTAAAATTTCGAGGGAATGAGGGTACTCATAACAATAAAGTTTCATTCCGGGATTCATTAAAATAGATATCAGATGCAGCAAAGTATACAACAATGCACGTTAATTATATGCCGTTGCGATTTTGTGTGTCGCATCGTAATGAAACAGGTATTATTTAATTACGATTGAAATGTTTGATAACGATGAAAATCATATTACTTTGTGTTTAATGGACCATTTACATAATTATGTACACCCTGTTTCTCAATGTTTATTTTTTTTTTCCACTGACTTACTACCTGAAACGAAATAACCACTTCACTTCTTAAGGACCGCTAACAGATGTCACAAATTTAATGGAATTTGGATTTCAAGTATGACCTTATAATTAAGACGCTGTTAAATATTTTAATATCGTTTCAATATTCGGCCATCAGAAAATGCAATGTTTTTTGTTTTACGATTCGTTTTCTTTCCCTGGATGTCAGGGTCAGTTAGTCGGTTTTTTACTATCTTCAAACAGCATTTACTTATAGGTCAATTAACATGATTTATAGTTATTTAAAATCGATTTTCCAACAAACTTGAATATTAATAACATCGATTTAAAGTTTACGTCGTTAGGGCTACCAAGATATTAATTTATGATAGAATTCTTGACCTTTGAACATTATTTATGTTGGCATTACAAATATATCTTGTAAATTCTAGTTTAAGATTGATATAGACACAATTATTACGCTTATTTCTATAATAGTAAAAGGTAATTTCTAATTTCCTATAATAAGATGTGTGGACGGTAGTATAGAGGTTTTTTAAATATCATATCCAAGTAATCAACCGAGATAGAAACGAGAGCAATTTTCAATTTTGTTTCGCTATCAAAATGTAACAGTTTATCGCAATTTCACTAAGAAGGCAGCAAATTGGCAGTAATCAAGCTAATGAGCAAACTTCGCATCCGCCAAGAATACGCAATTGGGCTATTCAGCTGCTTCCGGGAATTAGATTTTCTTTTCTAAATATAAATCGTTATTGTGGAATTTGAAACAATATTATAATATTGTCAACTTTATTTTGGCTTTTATTCGTACAATAATTTCTTGGACCTCTTTTTAGACTTTCTTTTCAAATCAAGCTCTTATAAAATTTCTATCTTTTATAATGATATTAGATAAACTAAATGAATGAAACAATTTCCAATATATTTAAGCAACGTATTTACTAGTTAGCTCGCTTTAAGAATGTAAACAGAATGATTTTATTATATTAGAATAAAGTCAGTGTTTTTTTAGAAATATTCAGGAATATTTACACGCTTTGATAGATCTTTTCTTATCGCGGAGAAGGATGTGTTGAAATCTCTTTGTATTGTAAAGATACAAAGTGTTAATTTGGTGTTTCTAGAATATTGTTCATGTATACTGTTATAATAAATCGTAAACACACACTTTTTTGTTGCCCAAGATGTCAGCAATAACAGCATATTTTTGAATAATACTTTTTTTTAATAAAAAGCCCTACACTTACGTCATGCTTTAGGCTATGTATTTTCACGCCATTAAACTTAGGGATAAACATTTTGGATAAAAAACCCTAATGTGGGGGAAAGAGACCATAAGTTGCTGCCTACATCAAGGAAACAAAATTGCCATAGTAAGGTAATTGGTATTTTGACATTTGCAATTGATAATTTGACACATGTAAACAATAAAGTAAAATTTGCATAATTTTATGCGAATGAAGAAGCACGGGAACAGCTATTAATATTATTCAATATGTCTTTTATCAATATTGTAGTGGAAAGAAGTGAGAAAATTATTTTTTTTATTTCAGTCTTACGGCATTACATCATAATAATATACTTTTGTATTTTCGAAATATTGATCGAATTTCTATGCTGTTTATGTTTAATGATTGCATACAACGAAAAAGATGTATATATAACAGATACATGAATTTGTAGTTTTTTAACCAAATATTGTGTGAAATTTAAAAATTAACAAGGAAAGAGAACAAAACACAAAAACTTCACACAAAATGTATCTCACACACTGGAAATGGAGCTCTAAATTTTGTGCGATGTCAGCGCCCGCACCTATTATTTTGATATGTTGGTGCAGTCTTAATTCCCCCTTTAAAGTTCCTGTTTTATAAAGCTTTTGTAAGTTATGTTTATCAACCACAATAAAATTAATATCTGAATAACGAATTCATGAAATTAAACTTACGTATTTTGAACATTTTCCTTTTGAATTAGGAAACTGCATGGATATTGGTTTCACAATTGTTCCGAAACATATTGCATGGGGCATACGTCTCGAATTTAGATTCGGCTTTATTGAATGAGGCGAGGCGTTAAATCCACACAGAATACGAGCACAGGTGGCTCGAATATTCTTGCCAATGAGACGTGATCGGGAACTCAATTATTCGAACAATATAGTGTGAAATTTAAGTCGACCAAACTCATCATATTCATGCATGCATGTGTATGAATATCTTGATTTAGAATATATTCCTAAACTACAACTATTTTGTTTCTTGTAGTTTACCATTAAATGTTATTATTGCAGTACTTTTAAATCAAGTTAAAAACATCCAGAGATATTCTACCAGACTAACTAAAGCAGTATCTTTTAGCAAATGAATTCCAATGTTATTTAAAATCGATTTAAAAAGACTAGTTCTAAACTGTTTGTGAACAATTTAGGCGACATGGCAATAGCCAAAAATAAAAATCTCTGCATGAAAGCTGGAAAACGACCGATCGCATTGGATGTTGCAAAATATAAAACCATTAATTGTTCTCTGTGTACAGAATGAATAGGATAAATCAATAGCATTCAGTTGTGGTCTATTTATGTTGTGTTTTAAAATGTTTTATTATTGACAGACTATATACCTCATTAGAAGTCGTCTTCACATACATTTATGCATTAACACAAAGTTGCTTTAGCTGTCAAGAACCGTTAACTTTAACATGACTTCTACTAAGGATGTTGACGACATGGTCAAGGTACGCACTCGGTGGTGTTGACTATCGAACTTGTTGTTGTTAATTATGATAATTAATTATGGCTGAAATAGTCTAAATATTTCTTATCCAAATTCCGCGTGGTCCGGAACTGAAGGATCCGTGTTTAAGCATAGTTTGAGATAGTTGAGATAATCCTTTCTCGCTGTGATGTGTAAAGCAATTTGGAGGAAATATTACATTATTCTGTGGTAAACATTGACCTCTTTTCACGCAAGAATTTAAATGAACTTTTCCACACGAGTGATGATAAGGGTTACGGATCATCTTTGCGGTTTGCGGAAATATTTCTAGTTTGTATAGTTAACGGATTTATGAACATCAAGACTTAGGATATAACGTTTTATTAAGAAAAATTTAACTTTGTTTTTTATTTGTGATCATTAAAATAACTAGTTATTTTATCTTGTCGTTTTTGTTGTTCCGGTGTATTTCCTTAAGACAGTGCAAATTAGTCTACCGGTATTTTCTGTGGAAAGAAAATTCTTAAGGTTTCCTACTGTTTGAAAGTTTTCACAGCCATTTTAATAGGTTTCGCGGAACATTTCTTACCTTAATTGAATTCGAGAAGTTAAAAAAGCCCACTAAACGCTTTGCCGTTGTTTTTAGTATAATGCAAAGTTTGTTTATAACTCCAATATTTTAAGTAATTGTTATTGTTCATTTAAAATACAATAAGAAAAGTAACGATATATTAAATTTCATTTCTTTTATCGTGAGCTACTCTTGTTTAAACATGTTGTATAGAACTAAATGGAAATCACTCCCCACTCTCCCTATCTATGCCAGGTTTTGCGTCTGTATAAAAAAAAACTCGAATGCTTTAGTAAGGAGTCATAGAAACTATTTACTTAAATAAATTTGACAAACTAGAATTTTCCCGCGACTCCGTGCCTGGTGTGTGAAAAACACTAAGTAAGGCTTTCAGATTATGTTCCGCTGAAGATCCGTTGAGGTGTTGCGATGATACTCGTACCTTCTAAGAAACGTCCATCTGTCCGTCTAAACATTCGCATTTATGACAATCGCTAGATAATTCTTATGTTATGTCCTTATTAACCTGAGTAGATATTGAACATTCTACTCCTTCGCATAAAAGCTAGTGTAACTTTTACTCATCTTAAATATATTTGAATACAGCGTGAAAAGTCATTCCTTATTACAAGGGTTAAAAGGAATCAAAAGGCTATCTTGGTGCTCGTGCCAACAAATGCTCTAGAAGATGCGATAAAGCCTGCTCATACGTTGCGTTTGACGTTTTGACGTGTGCCGATAACCGTGTTTATTGTTACAAATTTGAAACTAAAATGCAATTCACAAAATTGTTGTTTCCTTTGAATGCTTGCCAGGAAACTTTCTCAACTAATCCAATCGCGTTTATACGGTAAACAACAACATATTATTGGAAACGAAGTGCACATGTTTATAAATATTGAGTTGGCAATACTTGTGTTAACCAAAGATTAGGTAATGTCTATTTTTAATCAACATTTAAAGGAAACGTTTGAAATCAAATATAATAATTTAAGAGTCTAACGGACGACAGAAAAGAGGCATATTAAAATACAAATTAAAATATTCTCCTGGCGGTTTAATTTTATGCAGGAATGAAATTGATTTAAAATAAATTACAGATCTAGAACGTTTGAGATAAAGAAACGTTTAAATAAGATGTAGACAATTTTAGATTTCGAAACAAATTGCGACCGTAACATTCGCAAATCCTTCAATGATGAGTTTAGCCCCTACTTTTGAAACTAGAACCAAATTGATATTTTTCTTATACAAGAAATAAGGAAACGACTTTCTAGGTAATCTAATACATGTTCACAACGAATTATAAATGAATTCCCTATTTACATATTTAACAAGTTGCTTATACCGAAAAAAAAAAAATTGTTTGAATAAAAAGTGTGTTTAAATAACTTTACTCAAAATCTTTAAATTCAAAATGTCTGTCTTCCACAGAATGTGCGAAAACAGAATAAGTAGCCCCTTCTCTTCATTATTCCTTGAGCCAATTAACCCTTAAAAGGCGTCCATCTCCGTGGAATTGGCTACGACTTGAGTTGTTTGAAACTAAGGAGTATTCCAGTGATTTAAATCAATAAATAATTTTATCTCCCAGAATAAAAAAAACATGCTTAGCGATTTTTTAATTATTTATCTCTTAGTTGCCTGATGTAAGGTAAGAAAACAATGGTAGGAGTAACGGATGTTCCTTTCTTTTTGAAGATTTGTTGGCGTGGTTTTATTTGAGATACAGCCGCTTTATCGTACGTTACTTTTTTATTTTTGTCTTTTTGCTGTTCCTTGCGGAAAAATAAGATTAATATTATAAAAAAATACTCAACAATTTTTTAAAACATACATTTTGGTTTGGCATTTTACAACAGTAACGCATTGATGAGTCTATAAGCATTTTTATAGACTTGCTTCTTTAATTCAAAATGCTTGGACTAAAAATGGAAAATTAATTTTGTTGTACAATGTTCCATTACATTATTCGAAATTACAGATTTCTCTTTAAGCCTCAGGAGAAAGCGATGATTAAAAAGATTATGTTGTACCGTCTGAAATATTTTAATCTATCAAATCTGACACAAAGCCTTCAGAAAGATTTTCATCAAAACGACTTTTACAATATGATTAAAGAAAAATTCGACAGTACTTGGTTAGTAATTAATTTGTTTGGGTTAAAATGTAGGCAAAAAACTCAACTTTAATATGTGAATTAATTTTGGTTTTTTAATATCTCTTCAGACGTGACGTCAGATAACAGTAAATAGTAATGTTAGTAAGTTATACGTCATTTAATTGTACGGGAAACAGATAACAATTAAAAAAGCAGTCCCTTGAAATCGCCAAAATAGCGAAATGAGCATTGCACACAGACATCTGGATTTGCTTTGCCTTTATTTACTAAATATTAACAAGTTACACGAAAAACAAAAATAAACGCCAAAAAAAATCATTTCAACGTTAATAAGGTTTCATTTTTTATTCATTTGCCGAGAAAATAAATCAAAGTGAAATTTATAAAGAAATATTGGTCGTAAAGCTTGTACCGTAATGGCTAGATTGGAAACACCAACAATATTGTAAACAGAGTGAATTTCCCTCGAGAGCGGTAAATATAGTGGACCTCCTCAGGAATAAACGTGGATTTTATTTAACATTATATATAGGTAGGAACGATACGATCGCGATCTCCCTAATAGGCCAATTATTTATGGTAATATAATTAAATAAACGTTAAATACATTCGTTATCAATATTATTGCCGATATTTGATCGAAATATAAGTCGAGAATCACGTCTTTGTGGTGTGTACTTTATGAACGTTAAAAACTTTGTTATAAATAAAAAATAAGTCCGTTTTTAATTTACATATATGTCAAATTATATAAATTAAGCGACGACTTCCTGTATTTAAATAATTTTAAACAAACGTAGAAATTAAATAATTATGTCTGGTGATGCCTCGAGTCTAATTGAAACCGTTATCTGTGCTGCCTGTTTAAACTTTGACGCATTCATTATGAATGTTTACTTTACATTCAACGTATCACCTTTGATAAGTAATACATGTGCTTTGAAATACTCTATTTCATATGACAAAATAATCACGATACTTTTATTCTACTATTGGATACGAGGTTATGAGCGAATTAAGGTATTTTCCACGTTATGTTGTAAGTAATCTTAATTTAGTTTATATCGTGTAAGTATGTTATTTATAATCATCAATATAGATAGGTTGTGAATAGGGAAACGTACTACACAATGAATCTTCAAACTTTAATACACAATTGGTTACATATACGAATGTGTTATAATAGTCAACAACGATTTTTTCAAGAATAATATAATCTTCTAATGCTTCAATATCCCTTTTCATCAATGTTGAAAAATGTTTTAACACATATTTAGACTCGCATAAGTCTTTGACAGCGTTTATCTGAAATTCCTCTATAGAAATGTCCAAGGATGTGATTAAATCCTCAAAAATAAAAATTTTTTTTTCGTTGCTGATGATGTTGATTTGGGGCGATATTGCTTTTATTGATTTAAATATATGATAAAATATTTGTTTAAGATAAAAGTCAATGTTATAC